>BQNB010000379.1:15523-170548 GCA_026074375.1 Tanacetum coccineum | reverse complement strand
ATAATAAATAAAATAAAAACCAAAAAAATATAATTCTTTTTTTTAATTTTCTTTTATCATTTAGGATTGTTAAAAACTAAATTTGCATTAGTAGGGGTAAAATTTTAGGATTTAGGTTTTTAAAGAGCGGGTTTTGATCCCGTTATCGTTTTTCGTGTTTTAACTTAAATTGCTTTCGTTTTAGGGTTTCTTTTACTTGCTTTTGCATTTTTATTTGTTGAAATAGAATCCCAAATCAAAAATCTTTGATCATTCAATCACGCGATCACGAACGTAACCTCGATTTTCAATTCACGCCTCGTCGGAACACGACCCGGGAAGGTTTTTTTGGGATTTTACTTTGGAAAAAGTAATTTTCTCTAGAACCCTTTCGGAATACTTATCTTATATTATAATTGATCTTATCCTTACGTACGTGTTTGGAGACGAACGAGGATTCTTCGATCATATCGTGAAAAATTGCCAACATACACCTTTGAAATGTGGCAGGAGCATTACATAAACCGAAAGGCATTCGCCTATAAGCGTATGTGCCGAAAGGACATGTGAATGTTGTTTTTTCTTGATCATTAGGATCGATAGGAATTTGAAAATACCCAGAAAAACCATCAAGGAAACAAAAATATTTATTTCCTACGAGTCTTTCTAGCATTTGATCCATAAATGGTAAAGGAAAATTATCTTTTGTTGTTGCTTCATTGAGTTTACGATAATCGATGCATTCTCGCCAACCCATAATGGTTCTGGTTGGAACAAGTTCATCATTTTCGTTGGTCACAACTGTAATACCACCTTTATTTGGTACACAGTTGATAGGACTAACCCAAGGACTATTGGCAATTAGATAAATTATACCGGTATCCAAGAGTTTCATGATTTCTTTTTTGACAACTTCCTGCATGTTCGGATTTAAACTTCTTTGTTTTTGGACAACGGGTTTCTTATCATCCAAAAGTTGTATCTTGTGTTTGCAAAATGATGGGCAAATACCATGAATATCTATTGTTTTCCAAGCAAAGGCTTGCTTGTGCTTTTTAAGGACATATATGAGTTTGTTTTTTTCTTTGGATAGCTGAGATGATATGATAACAGGAAGAAAAGAGAGTTCTTCCAGGAATACATATTCCATATTATCAGGAAGGGGCTTAAGTTAGAGATCCATAGGGGGTTCTTCGAGAGATGTTTTGATCTTATAATCAGTATTGATGGTGATTTTTTTGAATGGCGGATCTTCAGTATCGGATTCAGAGTCAGAGTTTCATCGGCAGTCATTGCCATGAATTCATCAAATTCAACAAAGATTTATTCTTCGAGAAGGGTTCCTTCAATGGAATGCAGAATTTTACTACCTTCATTTAGAAGAGCGTTAAAATCTTCTTCTAAGATTTCATCGATGACATCGATACTAAAACAGGTATCATTGTTTGAATAGGAGTGTTTCATTGCATAATCGATATTGAAAATCATTCATTCAATTCCAACTCCAAGGTTGAGTTGTTTCTGTTTAACTCGAATTACTGTGTCAGCAGTGTGAAGAAAGGGTCGTCCCAAAATAAGTGGAACTTTACTATCTTCTTCCATTTCGAGAATAACAAAATCAGCAGGAAAGGTGAATTTACCAACTTCAACGAGCATATTTTCAGCTATTCCAACAGGAAAATTGGAATGATCTGTCGGCTAATCTTACGCTCATTTTAGTAGGTTTAAGATTTTTGAGAGATAATTTGGCATATAGTGAATATGGCATAAGGTTAATGCTAGCACCAAGTCGGCTAAGGCATTGTAGGAGAACGTTTTGTTGAAATTACATGGAATAAGAAAACTTCTGGGGTCTCCGAGTTTAGGTGGAACTTTGTTTTGGATCACTGCTGAACTTTCGTCACTTAAGAAAGCGGCAGAAATTTATTCGATTTTATGTTTGTTGCTTATGAGTTCCTTGAGAAATTTTCCATAATTAGGCATTCCGGCCAAGACATCGATGAGAGGTACATTGATTCGAACTACGCAAATTACGTCTAGAAATTTTCCGTATTGAGCTTTCATTTTTTCTTTCCTTAGACGTTGAGGATACGGGATTTTTGGTTTGTATGGTTTTGGTAATGTAGTTTTCTTGACTGGTTTTGGATTTTGAATTTTCGGTTGTGGTGTAGGTTCTTCGTCTTCTTCATCGCTATTGTCGAAATTGATAGGGTTTTCAGGATTAGTTTGTTGATCATTTGAGTTCACTGGTGGGTTGTAGGATTTACCACTTCTTGTGAATACGACATTCACATGCTCATTGCGAGATTGTGGTGGTTGGTAGACTTTGGAATTGTATCCTTTTGGGTTTGGTTGAGTGTTACTGGGAAGGGATCCAGAGGGTCGACCAGATTGCTTGTCAGCAAGTCTGTCAAACTTGGTTTCAAGGTTTTGAATTGAAGCTTGATGATTTTTGGCAACGGTTTCGAGTTGAGTTTTAAGATCCATGAACGTTTCTTTAACGAAAGCATTGGTTCACTACTGAGATTTCATGAAATCGTTGAATTGTTTTTGAAGATCGTATGGTTTATCATCAGTATTGGATGGGTAGTTGTCTTGATTGTAACTACTTCGTTCGTTTGAACGCCAATTATCGCGATTCGAGTCTCAGTCACGATAATCATTGTAAAAATGAGTCTTGCGAAAAGTTTGCATGAATTTAGCTTCCTCCTTACGAGACATAGGTATATAATCTTCATCAAGATCGGGTTTTATTTTTTTAGCTTGGGTTTGGAGTTCTTTATATTGAGCATCCATTTTCAGGGTCATGGCATCCATTCGGGCCATATTTTTGTCAGTATTGGAATTACTGCTACCTTCATCGGCAAAAGCAATGGTTTTTTTAAGAGATGGTTTGGTTTTTTGATTTTTAGCCCAGTCGAGCTTTAGTAAGACCTTGTCTTCCAAAAGCTGATAAGCTTGATTTGGTGTTTTATAGAGGAAAATACCACCAGCTGCGGCATTTAAAACTTCTTGGGTTATTTCGCTTAGACCATGATAGAATATTTTGATAATGTTTTCTTTGGACAGAGTGTGATCATGACAGTTTTGGAGCATTTCCTTCATACGAAGCTAAGCGTCGGTTAGAGATTCGTTCTCGTGTTAAGAGAAATCTCGGATTTCTCTGAGGAGTCAGTCGAAAAGAGCTGGGGGAAAGAAATGGCTAATGAAAGCGGTTCGAAGTTCATCCCATATTTCTATAGTTCCTTCACTGAGTTCATCCAGCCATGTTTTTGCTTCCCCAGTAAGGGATAGGGGAAACATCATTAGGCGGACGGCTTTATTTTTAGTATCTCTGTATTTAAACATATCGCAGATTCGTTCTTTCATCAAAATGGTTTCCTTTGACAAGGGTCAAATGGTTACCTTTGATAGCAAATTTGTTAGTGGTTTCAGGAATAGTGATTACGGAACTGGGAGTCGGATCGACAACACGATCAGCAGGCCACATGGTTTCATCATCCATTGGGTAAAGGTTTTCAAGAGTAACTAGAAAGTGACAGAAGTGGTTGATGTTGAGAATTGGCGAATAGACAATTCTCGGGTTTTTAGGTGGATTGTTTCTTTCATCGAATGGAACTCTTCTGTTTCGTCGACGACGTCTTCGATCCAGAGTACGTTCAGGTTCAAGTAATGGTTCAACAAGTTCAGAATTGGAAGCACGTGTATTCATCCAAAGGATAATTTGTTCGGGCCAGTTTGCCAGAAAACTGTACGGCGATTTGAAAAAGAGGGAGAGTTAAAGAGATTTTCCAGAGTTTGACTACAGAACAGCTAAGAAATCTTCGACAGCGGCGCCAAAAACTTTGATGCGTTTCAAAAGCTTTAAATTTATAAGACTGAAAATACCGGACAATTATATGGAAACACACGGGTAAAAGTATAACCCACGTATGCAATATAATCTTTTTAGGTAAGACCAGGTCGTCCACATGGATTAGAGTAGTGTTCGAATAATCAGAAAGAAAATAGACTCTAACAATTTTGAAAATAACTTTAGTTTTATCAATGATACTAAAGATAACTAATCGGATAGTTGAGAATAATTTATAAGTGTTGGATATGATTTGACCTCGAAGATGGGACTTTAATTTATAAAAATGATTTCTCGTCAGAAAACATTTTTACAAACTAACTTGATTAACTTAAGACTTATATTTAGTTAACTAGACCAAATGTGTCACTCAAATAATCCAGTTATTATTATATCAAAGCTTATTTTGTTTATCAATTTACGAAATGAATTTCTTCTCCGACACAGACGGTAAAGACCCATAGACAATCACACACACGGTTCACTAGCGAGCGCGAGATACGATCTTTCGAGCCTATACCGAAATGATTATATAATCTAAGTTTGATAAGCAAGTAATAGATAAATAAGCGAGAAAACAGTTTGCTACACAAGCTAAGATAAGCCGATCAAGATCATACCAAACACTTATTCATTATCGTAACTTCACCGAGTAGTCATGAGATTTAGCCTCTCATGGCTAAGGAGTTCATAACAAAAGCACACTTTACATAAACTTCCATTATTTCAACAACTAGGTAAGAAAACTTCTTCGTTCTTGATCGTTAGATCTTTTTCTTCAAAGGAAAAGGTGTTTCTTGGTGTTTTTGTAAAAGGAGGGAAAGTATGTGTGTGTAAAATGGGATAGAATTGATGAGGAATGATTGTGATGAGGGATGATTTGAAAATGCAAATACATCCTCATTATAGGCAAATTGGTTGCAAAGTGCGGCGCCCTTAGGAAAGAGTGCGACGAACTTTGGGATTTAAAATGCGAATAGCATTTAAAGACTTACTAGAAGTTGAGGGCGCACTACAAATAAGTGCGACGTTTTGACAGTTAATTAGTGCATTTTAATGGACTTTAATTCTTCAAACTTTGGGAAAATGTGCGGCGCACAATGTAATAAGTGCGGCGGTTTTGGGTTTCAGGGGAAAGTGTAGCGCACAATGTAGCAAGTGCGGCGAACTTCTTGAACTTTGGCTAAAAATCTTTTCTTTTCTTGTATTCGTCTCCCAAAGTGTATAAATTCATGAGCTTGGGTCTCAAGAGTCTTCAAGTGAACATAAAGCAATTCAAGCTTAATTAAGTACCATAAGTTCACGAAGAAATGATTAGATAAAACATAAAATACGCCATGAGAAACAAGTATAATTTGGAGCGTTATCAGTTTTCGTCAAAGAGAGTTTTAATAGCTTGTTAGAAATATACCAAAGCTATGTGGAAGATTTTTTTCAGCCGGAAAGATTTGCGGAGGTGTACTTCATCAACGGGGAAATGCCTTTTTCTTCCGGTACAATCAATATTATCAAGAAAATATATATATATATACCTCAGAAGCAGCGAGACGATAAGCGAATTTTCGGGTCGAAAGATGTCCGACTTCACGGTGGAATATATCAACTACTGCTGTATCGACAATTGGTTTCTTCATCAGTCTGAAAATAATATAAAAAAGTAGCAATTTGATTAAAGATCAGTTTATGTGAATATACATTAAGATTGTTAGATGATATATATCTAATACCTAGAAGAAGTTGAAGAATGAGGATTCATTGGATTGAAATGATGATGGAGTAATATTATGTGTGTTTGATAGTAGATGAAGTTATGCAACCTCAGTTATATGCTTTATACCTTGTATCTCTCGTACGGACACATGTCAACCTATAGTACCTATGTTACCTTAATGTCACGGACTTGTCTCGACAAGGATTTTCCGTGCGGCACTTATTCTCGATTAAGTCAGCCTTACTCGAACACTCTACGATCTAGGCAACAAGAAAGTTTCAAGGAAAGGAACAAGTGAAAAAGAGAAATACTTTGTATTGCTTTGAGAAGATTACAAGAGAGAATACAAGTGAATTGTTGGATGGTTTGGCCAAATGAGGCCTCCTCTATTTATACTACTCCCACTAGCTACTATGTACAATTCTACACTCTTCCAGGAGGCTTCTAGAGCTTCTAAGAGCTTCCATAACCTTCATACTCTTCCTACAACTTCTAACACCTTCCATGAGCTTCCATGAGCTTCCAAGACCTTCTAACACTTTCCATAGAATTCCACTAAGTATTCTAGTCTAGTATAGAACAATCCGGAATCCCAGCTAACCTCGTAAAATCGGGCGGGGCGTGACATCCTCCCCCACCTAAGCTCGCGACGTCCTCGTCGTGCCATCCTCATGATATCTCTTGATCTCGTCCGCAAACTGCCACAATAAGTCTTCCGCTTCCCAACTCGCTTCACTATCGGGCAAGTCACGCCACTTGATCAAATACTCCTTATAGCTCGGCACTCCTCGTCTTCGTATCGTACGATCCGATAAAATTTCCTCAACCTCTCGATCGTACGAAGTAACAACCGCTGTTGGTGCCCGCTTGGACACCCCTCGTTCTGGGTCTTCCTCGTCTCCATGATAAGGCTTGAGAAAGCTAACATGAAAGACCGGGTGGATCTTCAACTTGGGCGGTAATTGAACTCGATAAGATACCTTTCCAACACGTCCAATAACTGGGAAAGGACCTTCGTACCTCCGTATTAATCCCTTATGAACCTTCCTCAGTGACTTGAATTGTTGAGGCAAGAGCTTCACCATCACTTGATCTCCGACCTCGAACTCGACGTGTCTCCTCCTTTCATCCGCCCATTTCTTCATCTTCTTAGCCGCCTTGTCTAACGATGCCCGAGCCAAATCTGCTTGTTCGTGCCATTCCTTCATGGTTTTGTAAGCAGCCGGGCTACTCCCCTCGTATGATGCGGCTAAGGCATTAGGAGTCAATGGTTGGCGCCCCGTGACCAACTCAAAAGGACTCTTCCCCGTGGCTTCACTCCGTTGCATGTTGTAAGAGAATTGAGCAACATCAAGGAGTTTAGCCCAATCATGTTGGTTGGCACTCACATAGTGCCGAAGATAGAGCTCCAATAGTGCATTCACCCTCTCCGTTTGCCCGTCCGTTTGGGGATGAAAACTCGTGGAGAAGTTCAAATCCGTTCCCATGATCTTGAACAACTCCGTCCAAAAGCGCCCTGTGAATCTCGGATCTCGATCACTAACGATCACTTGTGGCACTCCCCAATACTTTACCACATTTCTAAAGAAAAGCTTGGCCGTATCGTCCGCCGTAACATCGGGTGGTGCGGCTATAAAAGTCCCATACTTCGAGAATCGATCCACCACCACTATAATACTTCCACTCCCTTCTGACTTCGGCAAGCATGTGATAAAGTCCATGGAAACACTCTCCCATGGTCCCTTGGGCGTCGGTAAAGGCTCTAGCAATCCTCCCGACTTCTTTTGCTCTATCTTGTCTTGTTGGCAAATAAGGCACGTCCGCACGAATGTCTCAACATCGTCTTCCATCCTTGGCCAATAATACGTGCCCTCGACCAATGCCAACGTCCTCTTAATCCCCGGATGACCAGCCCACTTTGAATCATGACACTCCTTCAAGATTACTCGCCTAAGGTCGCCCCACTTAGGCACGTAAAGCCGATCTCCTTTGGTGAATAACATGTCTCCCTTGAGCCAAAATCTCCGAGTCCTCCCGTCTTTCGCCAAAGCTATGATCTTCTTGGCCAAAGGATCATGTTCCAACCCTTCCTTTATTCGGTCTTGGAGGAAGAATTGGGCTTGTGTAATGGCCGCAAACTCCGCCTTGCGACTCAACGCGTCGGCTACCACATTAGCCTTTCCCGGCTTGTATTCCAATTGGTAGTCGAACTCGGCTAGGAAGTCTTGCCAACGAGCTTGCTTGGGACTTAACTTCTTTTGGGTTTGAAAATAACTCGTGGCAATATTATCTGTCTTGATCACGAATCTCGAACCCAACAAATAATGCCTCCAAATTCTCAAGCAATGGACAATCGCTGTCATCTCTTTCTCTTGCACCGTGTACTTCCTTTCCGTCTCGTTTAACTTCCGGCTCTCGAATGCGATCGGGTGTCCATCTTGCATTAGAACTCCTCCAATAGCAAAGTCTGATGCATCCGTGTGTAACTCAAAAGGCATGGTCACATCCGGTAGTCTCAACACCGGCTCTTCCATGACCGCCTTCTTCAAACTCTCGAATGCCGCTTGACACTCTTCGTCCCATATCCAAGCTTTGTTCTTCTTCAATAGGTCCGTCAAAGGGGATGCTATAGCCGAGTATCCCATGATAAACCTGCGGTAATAGTTCACCAAGCCAAGAAAAGATCTCAATTCCGTAACTTTGGTTGGTGGCTCCCACTCTTTGATAGCCTTTATCTTCGCACCGTCCATCATCAATCTTCCGTCCTTGATTTTGTGTCCCAAGAACTCGACTTCATCTTGGGCGAAAGAGCATTTCTCCAACTTTACATAAAGTTCGTTGTCTCGTAACACCTGGAACACCTGTTTCAAGTGCAAGACATGCTCCTCCAAAGTATGACTATAAACAACAATATCGTCCAAGTATACCACCACAAATTTATCAAGGAACGGGTGAAACAACTTATTCATGAGGGTGCAAAATGTCGCGGGAGCATTGGTCAAGCCAAATGGCATGACTAAAAACTCGTAAGAGCCATACCTTGTGACACACGTCGTCTTGGCTTCGTCTCCCTCCGCTATCCGTACTTGGTAGTACCCCGATCTCAAGTCCAACTTTGTGAAGTATCTCGCCTTTCCAAGTTGATCAAACAAATCCGCAATGAGAGGAATAGGGTACTTGTTCTTGATTGTTACCTTGTTAAGTGCCCGGTAGTCTATGCACATCCGCAAGGACCCGTCTTTCTTCCTTTGAAATAGCACCGGCGCACCATATGGGGCTTTCGAGGGTCGAATATAGCCCGCATCCATTAGCTCCTTGAGTTGTTTGCGTAACTCTTCCAACTCGGGTGGTGGCATTCGGTAAGGGGCTTTGGCGGGGGGTTTGGAACCCGTCTCTAACTCGATGGTATGATCCACCTCCCTCCTAGGTGGTAGCTTCTTGGGCAACTCCTTGGGCATCACATCCTTGAACTCATCAAGTACCCGCTCGATCACCTTTGGTACCTTCACTTTGCTTGAACCCTCATCCGTCTCTAGCCTTGTTACCGCCAAATAGCAAGGCTCGCTCTTGTTGAATCCTTTCTTGAATTGCATGGCCGAAAGGGTCTTCGCTCCACTTTTAGCATCCTTCTTCATACTCACCATGCAAGTCTTTCCGCCATCTAAGATACACAAGGAGTTAGCAAACGGCATAGGGAAAGCTCATACCTTATCGAGAAATTCTAACCCAAGAACCACTTTGAAATCATCCATCAGGACCACTGACAAATCAATCGTCCCCTCCCATTCTCCTATCTTCGTCTGAACGTCCTTAGCCACTCCATGAATGGCCTTGACCGGAGAATTTACCGCCTTAATTGTTCCACTTCCTTTCGTAGCGTTAATCCCTAGCCGCTTGGCTTCATCATCCGCCACAAAGTTATGAGTCTCACCGGAATCAACAAGAGCACGAACCTTTACACCATTGATGGTTGCTTCCACGTATTGTAGGCCTTTCCCTACAACCTTTGGCACCTTCGTCTTTGCCTTGATTGCATTTTAGACCCTTATCGAACCCATGCTTCCGCCATCACTCGCGTCTTCTTCTTCATGAGCCGACATCCCATTGAGGTTTGCTTTCTTTGGGCAATCACAAGCTCTATGAGGTCCATCACATATGAAGCATCCACCACTCTTGTAGCTCGTCTTCAAGTTTTTATCCTTTCCGGTGGGAGGTTTACATGTAGGATCGACCTTTGGTCGGGCATTCTTTTCTCCCCCACCTTTCTCTTGGTTCACCTTCCGATCTTCCGGCTTAGACGATTCCCTCATCGTACTAAAGTCAATCAAAGCCTCGACATGAGCAATAGCCGTAGAGAGATCTTGAACTCCTCGTTGTTCCAACTCCGTCTTAGCCCATCCTTGTAAACCGTCAAGAAAATAAAAGAGAGAGTCTTGGTCGGAAAGCTCCAGAATCTCCAAGACAAGTGTGGCAAACTCCTTGACGTACTATCATATCGTCCCGTATTGCTTGAGTTTACGAAGCCGACTCTTCGTCTCGTTCTTATCATTCTCCGGATAAAATTGCTTTTTGAAATCCGCCACAAATTCAGCCCAAGTATCGATAGTAGCCGTACCTCGCTCGATATCTCCATACCGAAGTCTCCACCATAACGCCGCGGTATCCTTCAAGTATCGGGTCGCCATCTTGATCTTGGAAGCATCATCCACCACGTTGACACCTTCCAAGTATTGTTCCATCTCCCACAAGAAATCATCAACCGCCCTAGCATCCCGCTTTCCCATGAATAGTGATGGTTTAGGAACATCAATCTTCGGACCATGATTAGTGTTGCCGCCACCACTAGCCAAGGACCGCTTGCACAATGCCATATCCGCTTGCAAGTCTTCAATGACTTGATGAAGTGTGGAGACCTCTTCTCCAAACTCCTCTCGTATCTTCGTGATCTCGCCCATGAACGAATCTCTTAAGTCATGGATTTCACGCTTCAAGTCGCCACTAAGAGTATTGAGGGCTACTCGAAAGTCCTCCCTCATACTCATGAAATCGGAGTCCAAACCTTCTAAGCCCTCAACTTGGTTCTTCAACTCCGCCATGGATGTCTCAACACCTGCCACTCTCTGATCCAAACTTGCCACAACGTCCTTGGACGTACCTCTCTTCTTGGGATTTTGACGCACATCGTCCCGACCCCTGTTCTCGTCAATAACCGTACTTTCACTAGCAGCATTCTTCTCGGTTTTAATCGCTATTGCCTCGAATCGACCTTTCTCTGATACCACTTGTCTCGACAAGAGTCTTCCGTGCGGCACTTAGTCTCAACTAAGTCAGCCTTGCTCAAACACTCAACGATCCAGGCAACTAAGAAAGCTTTAAAGAAAGGAACACAAGTGAAAGGGGAAATGCTTTGTATTGCTAAAGAGAACTTGACAAGAGAGAATACAAGTGAAGAATGAGATGCTCTCCCCAAATGAGGATGGCTTTATTTATACTACACAAACTAGGGCTACAAATGGGCTTTATTACAAGGGCCCGTATTCTACAACATTCTACAAGAAGCTTCTAGGTCTTCCATGAGCTTCCAAAGGCTTCCAAGACATTCCAAGACATTCTTTCACCTTCCATATAATTCTACTAAGTCTTCTAATCAAGTGTAGAATAATCTGGAATCCCGGGTAACCTCGTAAACTTGGGCGGGATGTGACATTTGGTTCAGTTGGACTCATTTCTCTAAAATATATACATTAACTGGAGAGATTTTGTAGATAAAAAAGGTCATGGGTTTGAGTTTCGGTTTAAACTTTGCTTCGATTGGTGCCCCCACTGAGTCAGAAGAGTTGTCCAGAGCTATTGTTTATGAAGTGTTCAAATCTTCCCGTCAAACTGCACATTTTACCCGTGAAACTAGCTTGCTTTGCACGTGATATCTAAGATATCAGTTCTCATTGTTGGGTTCGTGTTTTACGTGGTTTTTTTTCCTACTTTTTCCAACATGAAAAAGGTTGTAAAAATATATTATAACATAAATTTTACGTTTAAAGTCTAAAGCACATGCAATTCTTCAGTAGTGTCCGTTAAACTAACATAAATTTAGAGTAAACTGCAAAATACATCCCTGTGGTTTCAACTTTCTCACATAATACATCCCTGTCAGAAACCATTGGCAGTATACATCCTTCGTTAGGCAAACGTTTGCCACAATACATCCCCGAGGACGAACGATGCAAATATTTTTCCGTTATCTTCTCACGAGGGATGTATTGTGTAAAAAAACCACAGGGATGTATTTTGAAAATATTTTTTTTAATTTTTTTGTTTTTTAATTTTTTTTGTTTTATGATTTTTTTTATTTTTTTATTTTTTAAAGAGTAAATTACATACTTCGAAAAAAAAAGTTTTAAAGTTTTTATAAAAAACTTTGCAGTTTACTCAAATTATATACTTCGAAAAATTTATAAAAAATTTGTACTTCGAAAAAAATATTTATACTTGGAAAAAATATTTTTTTATAAAATAAAAATTTTATACATCGAAATTTTTTATAAAAGTATTCTTCGAAAATTTTTATAAAATTTTTTATAAAAATTTTATATTTCATAAAAAATATTTCGTTAGAAATTTTTATAAAATAAAAATTTATACTATTCAGAAAATTTTATCAAAGGTATTCTTCGAAAAAATTTATAAATTTTTATATAATAATTTTATACTTCGAAAAAAAATATGTTTTTTAAAAATCTTATAAAATAAAAATTGTTATACTTCGAAAATGTTTTTATAAAAATATTCTTCACGAAAATTTTTGTAAATTGTTCTACTTTCGAAGCATTTGGAAGAATACTTTTATAAAAATTTTCGAAGTATAAAATTTTTATTTTATAAGAATTTTTAAAAAACATATTTTTTTCGAAGTATAAAATTTTTATAAAAATTTTTATAAAAATTTTCAAAGAATACTTTTATAAAAATTTTCGTTAAAATTTTATAAAAATTTTCGAAGAATAAAATTTTATAAATTTTTTCGAAATATAAAATTTTTATAAAAAATTTTATAAAAATTTTCGAAGAATACTTTTATAAAAATTTTCGATGTATAAAATTTTTATTTTATAAAAAAATTTAAAAAAAATATTTTTTCCAAGTATAAATATTTTTTTCGAAGTACAAATTTTTTATAAATTTTTCGAAGTATATAATTTGAGTAAACTGCAAAGTTTTTTATAAAAACTTTAAAACTTTTTTTTTCGAAGTATGTAATTTACTCTTTAAAAAATAAAAAAATTAAAAAAATCATAAAACAAAAAAATTAAAAAATATATTTTCAAAATACATCCCTGTGGTTTTTTTACACAATACATCCCTCGTGAGAAGATAACGGAAAAATATTTGCATCGTTCGTCCTCGGGGATGTATTGTGGCAAACGTTTGCCTAACGAAGGATGTATACTGCCAATGGTTTCTGACAGGGATGTATTATGTGAGAAAGTTGAAACCACAGGGATGTATTTTGCAGTTTACTCATAAATTTATGTTATCCGTAATTGGTGTTTATTGTCCTATGTATATGATGAAGTGGTAATAAATTAAATCATGAACCCGTTAAAGGTCTCAAATATATAATGCATATGAGTTATGTGGATTTTTTTTTTATTCAAAACTTTTTAACCATAGATTTATGGAATGAAAGTTGTAAATAATTAGCATGAAAGTACAAAATAGTAACAACGGAGGACCAGTTTTTATTCAAATGTACGCGGCTTGACTAAGATACTATTTGTCTGTTTCGAGCTCTTCTATTTTGTGAACATAGTAATTCTAATATTTAAATCATCGATATATTGTCCGAAGTTATATTTTAATATCATTTTACATCACATGTCAATAACGATTCTAACTAAAAATCATAGTTGACGACCATAGACCCATAACCATATATAATAATATAAATATAATTAAACAGGTGTAAACAGTAACTTGAATAAAATATTTGGAAATCATTGTTCATCAACAGTGATGTGTATTGGGGAAAAAAAACAGCTCAACAATTTTCCATCGGCCTAATAAGAAATGTGTTTTTTTAATATGTGCCCTAGGGACACATGATAAGGGGAGACATGAGCTGATGTGTCAGCTTCTGATTGGTCAGCAGATAATATCTTTGTCCTTTCAGGAGCTAACCAATCATTTGCTGACCAACCAGGAGCTGACACATCAGCTCATGTCTCCCCTTATCATGTGCCCCTAGGGCACATATTAGAAAAACCCTTTTCACGACGATTCTGAAGTCATAAGGTGATTAGGTTAGATATAAGTCCTACGATCCAACCAGAACCGGAGGGGTCTACCCAAGGACACTCCATAGTTAGAAATAGCAGTCCTTAGGTATGATTGGAGATGAATGTGTATAAGGGAAAAATGCTGACTAAGATTGAGCTAACACTGGAACAATCACAACAAGGTGTTAGTAATGACGTCTTGGTAAGCATTGAAGGGGTTGAAGAATGAAAAAGAAATGTATGGATAAAGGGTGAAAAGAAAGAAGCCATCCACACAACTTAGGCAGAAACCGGGTCAATACATAATCTATCAAAATCACAATGATGATTGTTGATATTGAAGAAAGTCGTCATGGACCCAGTGATGCAATGCACAACCCTTCCCAGCCATTCGAGTTTCTCTCAAAAGAAACTTGTCTCATTTGTCACGGAGATACACACGTTATCTATTAACATCTCACTCCGAGATTGTTGATATTGAATAGGTGGCAGTCTGCTCCAGCCTCCGATTACTAAAACCAAAAGTGCACAAATCAAGTCTAGAGCCAAGAAGAGATCAAATTATAAATCTCATTAGGACACAATGTCAAAATACTCTTGCTGAACACCTTAAAGTTCACAAGTTGTAACAAAGAGTCCTACGCATTATCCTTGAGATCTTGCCAGAACATCCGAGTGATACTTAAGTATTCACAGTGAAGATGGAAATCCTGCTTGAGCCAACATCAAACAAGCTCTTGGTAGGTGACTTGCAAGATTCTATATGAATCAAGCTTGTGATAACTGGATATCAATTTTGGTCCAGTAAATGAATTGACGACTTAATCAGAAAGATAGTAACTATCTGATTCACTCTTACCGTGTTGTCTGCTTTGAGACGTTCCGGTAATGAGAACTAGCAAGCATGGTGATTCTAATACATCTGTGTTAGAAGATCCTACGCTTTGAGCTGGAAACCCTGTCAAGGAGATTCTTTGAATCTACCTGATCACAGGTATAGTATTTATACTAAAAACGGAAAACCGAGTTAATATAACCGAAGTCAAGATGACTGACAAATCCCCCACCATATCATCTTTTATAGCTAACTGTCTATTTTCAGTTTAGACGACGGTGTTGCAGCATTATTCCGCGAAGTCCCGGATTCCATAACCACGTATGCTCATACTCAAGCTTTCAAAGTCAATCATCAACATCACAAGTTGATTCTAAACTTCCCCATCATCAAAGAGCCTCAAAGTCAATTAAAGAATCGTATTTTGGGAAGATTGTTAGACTTGTGATAATATATGTCAAACAAGAATGTAACAAGTATGAGCATGTTGGTCAAGAGCACAAGATGATCAAGGAAGTCAAATCAAGATGATCCAAGGAGATGATGCAAGATAACGATCTCAAGAACTCAAAGTAAAAAAGATAAAGGCTCAAGATCAAGATCACAAAGCATGAATGAACAAAGCCATTACAAACAAGACAAGATCAAAACAAGGCAAAGCATAAACGTTAAAAGTCATATCTTCAACGTCAGGGGAGACAAAGATAAAACAAAGCAAACTCCTACAAGAATGTCATCGGTGGTACGAAGGAGTTTGAAGAAAGAGACCTCAACATTGGGGGAGATTGTTAGCATTTATTTTATTAAGTTAAACAAGAATGTTATCGGTCTTATTAAGTTAACTAGGTCTTGTATTGTAATAGGTTAGTCGGGTTCAACAAGCTTGGATTGTAAACTAATATTGTCTGTGTTTCAGGCTCAAAGCCCAAGATATGCCAAGCCCGGCCCAAGTAATAAGCCCATACGCCAACTAGATGGCTAGGGGTATAAAAGAAACCTTCTCCTCATATGGAGAGGGTGTGGTTGCACATGCTCTCATTTGTAACTCACCATTCTCTCTCTTAATCTAACATTCCAAGTTCTTTTCTTCTCTCTTTTTCTTTCCTATTGACCGGCTCATCAAGGGCTTATTTGGGTTTGCTTATTGTTGTAAAAGGATTATATATTGTGGGATAAAACTTATCAACTTTGATTATCAATTTTGATTATATACTCACACCGGTATAGGTCGAAAGACCCGTTATGATCTATATAGTTTTAAAGATTTGTCTTTGATCTTTATCGTTTGCGACGAGAAATCCACTTACGTGACTTGATAAACAAAATAGGTTTGATATAATAGTAGTTGGATTATTTGAGTGACACATCTGATCGAGTTAACTAAATCTAAGTCTTAAGTTAAACAAGTGAATCCGTAAAAATATTTTCTGACGAGAAAACAATTTTTATAAATTCAAAGGTCGAAGATCGTAACTATTACCACTGCTTATGAATTATATAAAATTATCCGAGTAGTCATATTTTTTACATTTGTTAAAGTTTATTTTTCAGCTGATTATTCGACACTACGTAAATCCCTGTAGACGACCTGGTCTTACCTAAAAAGATTGTACTACATACGTGGGTTATACTTTGACCCGTGTGTTTCCATCTAATAACCGGTAATCTTAGTCTTGAAAATTTAAAGCTTTCGAAACACATCAAAAGATTTTGGCGTCGTTGCCAGGGTTTTTAAAGCTGTTCTGTAATCAAACCTTTAAAAATAATTTTTAACATTGCTCTTTTCAAATCGCCATACAGTTTTCTAGCAAACTGACCCAAACAAATTCTCCCATAGATGCATACACGTGCTTCCAACTCTGAACTTGTTGAACCATCACCAGAACTTGAACGTACTCTGAATCGAAGACTTCATCGACAAAACAGAAGAGTTCCATTCTAACAAAGAAACAAATCACCTCAACACCCGAGAATTGTCTATCCGTCAATTATCGACATCAATAATTTTCGTTACTTCCTAGATATTCTTCGAAATTACAATCCCATGGATGATGAACCCATGTGGGTTGCCGACCATGTTGTCGTTCCGACTCTCGGTTCCACAATTATTATTCCTGAAACCGCAAACGAATTCGCCATTAAAGGAAACCACTTGACTCTCACGATGGTAGAACCAAAACCGATCCTCACAAATACATTCACAAACTCCTCAGAATATGTGATATGTTTAAATACAGAGACACCAAAAATGAAGCTGTCCGCCTAATGATGTTTCCCCTATCACTCACTGGAGAAGCAAAAACATGGTTGGACGAACTCAATGAAGGAACTATCGAAACGTGGAATGAACTTCGAACCGCTTTCATTAGCCAATTCTTTCCCCGAGCTCTTTTTGATCGACTCCTCGGAGAAATCCGAGCCTTTTCTCAACATGAAAACAAATCTCTAACCGATGCTTGACTTCGTATGAAGGAAATGCTCAGAAACTGCCATGGTCACAATCTGTCTAAAGGCAACATTATCAAAATCTTTTACCATGGTCTCAACGAAATAACCCAAGAAGTTCTAAATGCCGCAGCTGGTGGTATTTTCCTCTATAAAACTTTGAATATAGCTTATCAGCTTCTCGAAGAGAAAGTCTTACTCAAGCTCGACTAGGCTAACAATCAAAAAGTAAAATCCTCTCTTAAGAAAACCGTTGCTTTCGCCACTAAAGGTAGCATTAATTCCGACACTGACAAAATTATGGCCCGAATGGATGCCATGACCATGAAAATGGATGCTCAGTATAAAGATTTTCAATCTCGTTCAAAACAATCAAACCTTGACGATGATGACATTCCTATGTCGCGTGAAGAAGAAGCCAAATTCATGCAAACTTTCCGTCATACTCATTTTTACAATGATTACCATGATCGTGATTCAAACCGCGATAACTGGCGTTCAAGCGGAAGAAACTATTACAACCGAGACGACTATCAATCTCACTCTGATGATAAAACCGATCTTCAAAAACAACTAAGCGATTTCATCAAAGCTCAACACTCAACCAACTCTTTTGTCAAAGACACTTTTTTGGATCTCAAAAACAAACTCGAAACAACAACCAAAAACCATCAAGCCTCAATTTAAAATCTCAAAGCTAAATTCGACAGACTTTGCTAACAAGCAATCTGGTCGACCTTTTGGATCTCTTCCTAGTAACACTCAACCTAACCCAAAAGGTAGCTCATCAAAACCTTACCAACCACCGCAAGCTCGAAACGAGCATGTGAATGACGTATTCACATGGAGTGGTAAATCCTATGACCCACCAAATAACCCAAATGATCAACAAAACCATTCTAAAACTCCGATCAACTTTGATAGCGATGATGAAGATGATGAACCTACACCTCAACCCAGACCTAAAACACCAAAACCAGTTAAAGAAACACCAATACCCAAACCATATAAACTAAAAATTCCATATCCTTAACGCCTCAGAAAGAAAAAAATGAAGCTCAATATGGAAAATTCCTCGACATGATCCGAGCCATTCGAATCAACGTACCTCTTGTCGATGTTTTAGCCGGAATGCCCAAATTTGGCAAATTTTTCAAGGAACTCGTAAATAATAAACACAAAATCGAACAAATCTCAGTCGCTTTCCTGAGCGATGAAAGTTCTGTGATACTTCAAAACAAAGTTCCACCAAAACTTGGAGACCCCGAAAGTTTTCTCATTCCATGTAATTTCAACAAAGCTTTCTCATGCAATGCTTTAGCCGACCTTGGTGCTAGCATTAATCTCATGCTGTATTCTCTTTACGCAAAATTATCTCTTGAAACTCTCAAACCTTCTAAAATGAGCGTAAGATTAGCCGATCGATCATTCCAATACCCTGTTGGAATAGCTGAAAATATGCTCGTTAAAATTGGTAAATTCACCTTCCCTGCCGATTTTGTTATTCTAGAAATGGAAAAAGATAGTAAAGTTCCCCTAATCTTAAAAGACCTTTTCTTAACACTGCCGATGCAGTAATTCGAGTCAAATAGAAGCAACTCAATCAGTTGGAACTGAATGAATGATCTTTCACATCGATTCTGCGATGAAACACTCCTATTCAAACGATGATACATGTTTCAGTATTGACGTCATCGACGAAATCTTAGAAGAAGTTTTCGATGCTCTTCTAGACGAAGGTAGTGAAATCCTCCATTCCATCGAAGGAACCATCCTCAAAGAAAAACACTTTACTGAATTCGATGAATTCATGGCTATGACTGCCGACGAAAACTCTGAATTCGAATCTGACATTGAAGAACCACCATTCAAAAAAATCACCTTTAACACCGATTACAAGTACAAAACATCTCTTGAAGAACCTCCTACTGATCTTGAACTTAAACCTCTTCCTGATAACTTTGAATATGTATTCTTGGAAGAACCCTCTTTTCTCCCTGTTATCCTATCATCTCAGCTTTCTGAAGAAAACAAAAATAAACTCGTTTCTGTTCTTAAAAGACACAAGCAAGCATTTGCTTGGAAAACAATAGACATTCCTGGAATCTGTCCATCCTTTTGTAAATATAAAATTCAACTCCCGGAAGATAAAAAACCAGTTGTTCAAAAACAAAAAAGATTAAATCCAAACATGCAAGAAGTTATGAAAAAAGAAATAGTTAAACTGCTCGATACATATATCATTTATCTAATCGCCGATAGCCCTTGGGTAAGCCCCATTCACTATGTACCAAAGAAAGGTGGTATCACAGTTGTTACTAACAAAAGAAATGAACTTGTCCCAACAAGAACTGTTACAGGTTGGAGAATATGTATTGACTATCGAAAACTCAATGAAGCAACTGCAAAATATCATTTCCCTTTGCCGTTTATGGACCAAATGTTAGAAAGACTCGCAGGAAATAAATACTTTTGTTTCCTCGGTGGGTTTTCATGATATTTTCAAATACCAATCGATCCTATGGACTAAGAAAAAACAACATTCACATGTCCTTTTGGTACATACGCTTATAGGCGAATGCCTTTCGGTTTATGTAATGCTCCAGCTACTTTCCAAAGGTGCATGTTGGCTATATTTCATGACATGATCGCAGAATTAGTTGAAGTATTCATGGACGATTTCTGCGTCTTTAGAAGCTCTTTTTATCACTGTCCGAATAACCTCGATAAAATGCTTTAACGTTGCAAAGATGCACATCTTGTCCTTAACTGGGAAAAATGTCACTTCATGGTTAAAGAAGGAATTGTGCTTGGACATAAGGTTTCCGAAGTAGGCCTCGAAGTTGACAAAGCAAAGATCAACGTAATCTTCAAACTTCCACCACCCACTAATATCAAAGGTATTAGAAGCTTCCTGGGACATGCCGGTTTCTATCGAAGATTCATTAAAGATTTCTCAAAAATCGCCCGTCCTCTCACCAAGTTACTCGAAAAACATACTCCATTCGAATTCAATGACGAATGTCAAAACGTATTCAAGATATTAAAAGAAAACCTCACATGCACTCTTGTGATCGTAAACCCAAACCAGAGTCTTCCATTCAAACTCATGTGTGATGCAAGTGATTTCGCAGTCGGAGCAATCTTAGGTCAAAAAGATGGTAAAAATTTTCATCCAATATACTTTCCAAGCAAAATTCTTAACGCAGCTTAGCAGAACTATACAATCACTAAATAAGAACTCATTGTTGTAGTCTTTGCTTTTGACAAATTTTGATCCAATTTGGTATTATCAAAGATGATCGTGCACACTGATCACTCAGTTATTAGACACCTATTCAAGAAACAAGATGCTAAACCACGCCTTATCTGTTAGATTATGCTCTTACAAGAATTTGATATCGAAATAAAAGATAGAAAAGGTATAGAAAATGTTGCAGCTAACCACTTATCTTGGATTGAAAATGAAGAAACAAGTGGTGATAGTGAAGTCGATGACCACTTTCCTAGAGAAACTCTTATGGAAATGAGCACTGAAGATGAACTATGGTTTGCAGACTTTGTAAATTATTTAGCAAGTGACATTATACCTAAAGGAATGACGTACCAGCAAAAGAACAAATTTTTCTCAAACATCCCTATTTCTGGGAGGAACCCTACCTCTTCAAAGTATGTTCTGACAATATGATCAGACGTTGTATCTCTGGACCAGAAACCCGAACCATTTTAGATCAATGTCACCACGGACCGACCGGTGGACATTATGGACCAAACACAACAGCTAAAAAACTCTTAGACTCAGGTTTTTACTGGCCAACCATCATCAAAGAAGCTCACACTCAACTTCACCTTTGCAAAGCATGTCAGAAGACAGGAAATATATCAAAACCTAATGAGATGCCTTTAAACAACATTCAAGTATGTGAAATTTTCGACATATGGGGTATCGATTTCATGGGACCCTTTCTGAAATCATACAAATTCGAATACATTTTAGTCGCTGTCGATTATGTATCTAAACGGGCAGAAGCATAAGCTCTACCAACAAACGATGCCAGAGTTGTTATTACTTTTCTGAAGAAA
This sequence comes from Tanacetum coccineum, assembly GCA_026074375.1. Taxonomy (NCBI): domain Eukaryota; kingdom Viridiplantae; phylum Streptophyta; class Magnoliopsida; order Asterales; family Asteraceae; genus Tanacetum; species Tanacetum coccineum. The sequence goes on along the minus strand of BQNB010000379.1, from coordinate 149,366 downwards.
CTATTCTGCCGTTTTGGAATGCCCAAAGCTCTCATAAGCGACAGAGGAACTCATTTCCGCAACAAGATAATGGAAAAGACCATGAAAAGATATGGAGTTAACCACCGATTCTCTACATCATAACACCCTCAAACAAATGGTCAAGTTGAAAACACGAACAAAGCTCTTAAAAGAATTCTTGAAAAGACTGTTAAAGATAATCTCACTATCTGGTCAAGAAAGCTTGATGACGCTTTATGGGCTTTTTTACAGCTTACAAAACACCAACCGGAACAACACTGTACAAACTCATATATGGAAAGAACTGCCATTTGCCATTTGAAATTGAACACCGTGCATACTAAGCCCTAAAGAACTGTAATCCAGATCTCATCGCTGCTGGTGAGAAACGAATGTTTCAATTACACGAATTAGACTAACTAAGACATCAAGCCTATGAAAACTCTCGTCTATACAAGGCAAGAACCAAAGTCTGGCATGACAAGAAACTCAAGATGAGAAAAGAATTCAAACACGGAAACAAAGTGTTGCTCTTTCATTCGAAATATAAATTCAAGCAACCAAAGCTTAGATCTCACTGGCTAGGACCATACGTAGTAAAACATCAATATCCATCCAGATATGTTAAACTATATGAAAAAGATGGAAAAACGTTTATTGTTAATGGCCACCGACTCAAGCTATATCATGAAGAATAAGATTATAATGACCAAAGGGAAGCAGTCACTCTCTTTTTTTCTGAAAGAATGAACTCCAGAAGCAGGAGTCTAGCTAACGACTCTCTTAAAAATTAAGCGCTTCTCGGGAGGCAACCCGTGCTTTACTTAAGTGTGGAAGAGTCCCTCCTCCATACAACTCCACTCATTTTATTTATTTATTTTCTCTAAAAAACCCCAAATTTTTTTTTTGTGCTTTTGTATGTTTACTTTTATGCAGGTATTATAGCTCAAATCTGGAAAATTATAAAGTATGCTCAAAGATAGCTTTCATGCATGCTACATTTCTCTATGCCCCAGAAAGTACCGTTTCCCCTTAATTTGCTCTATTTTCTAGTTATCAGTTATCACATTGAGGGCAATGTTCAATTTAAGTGTGGAGGAGAGCCAAATAGGAAAAATTAATGAAATTAATCATATCCCTCTATGTTTGCCATGCCAAATTTTTTTTATACAAATCTTAATTTTTTAAAAAAATTAATGTATATGCTTTCAAAATATAAAATATGCTCTTAGTAAGGCAAATTCGACCGGATTGACACTATAACTAGCGCAAACTAGTCCACTAAGCCTGAGAATATATTCGGGTACCCACCTTTGGTACCTAAGATAATAGATGCCTTTAGCTTTTTCGAGTTATGGTTTGAATGCAATTGCAAGTGTCTCATCTGTCGTTACGGCTGTGTATTTGTAATTTGTCGCCTTTTCTGGAGCAATGGTATTGGTTAAAAATTATATTTGAGTGAGCCGGTAATTTATAAGCTCTAGAACTTGTGCTTGATCATCATTTACTAGACCGAAGCCAGATTAATTCATAAGCAAAATCATATGTTATGAGGAGAAATAAATCCCGAAAGTTCATGCAACACTCCCTTTTAGTGCTAATTGCTGAAGTACAAAATATTGAAGAAAATTGCTCAAAATGAAGTTATGTGCCAAGCCTTGGTTATAGTTTGGATATATATATATATATATATATATATATTTATTTATATATATATATATATATATATATATATATATATATATATATATATATATATATATATATATATATAGAAGAAATAAATTTCAAAGTTTAAGGCTTAAGTTCGGCACAAGAGATCAGTGTATGCTGTTCTCCTTTATCAGTATCAAGTTCCGCCATTTTCGATCATTGGTTATCATGTGTCAGTTCAAGCCTCATGGTCAGTTGTCTAAATTTTATATATGCGCATTCTGAGTGACTTCACAATTTCAAACCTATCATGAGTGGCTTGATGAATTAAAAATCAAAACACATTCCCCTTTGACGGATGTCTGTTATGTGTCAATCTTGAAAAGTTATCTAAACTAGTAAACACTTGTTAAAAATCAAAAAATTACTCTACGTCACGATAAATGATCTTGTTTTTCTCGCTTTATATTGCTTGACGGCAAGCAACAGCTAAGTGTGAAGGGATTTGATAACGCCTAACTTGTACATGTTTTAGCGGCGTTATTTATATATATTCTATCATTTCTCGTGGAACTTTGATACTTAATAGCATAAAATTTATATGCTTGTTCTACTGAAGTCATCCGAGCTCAAAAAGAATAAAGGTAAAGTATTTCTCGATTAATTGGATGCAGTTAGAAGAAAAGAAAAACTCAAGGCTGAAAAAGTCATAAGTACGCCGCACTTGACCTAAGTGCGTCGCACTTCCAAGCGAACTCAATAATTAAAGTCAATTAAATGAAGATTGCATTTATACCCCAAGTACTCCGCACAAATATTTTTGTGCGCCGCACTTCTTGATTAACATTAAATTCCTATCGCATTTATACCCTAAGTGCACCGCACAATTTTTTGTGTGCGCCGCACTTAGACCCCAAACTTAGCCTGTAAATAGTGGCCGAATTTTCATTCAAAAATCATTCCTCACTTCACTTCTTCATCATCTCCCACTCAAATATCTCTCATACTTACATCATTCATTTCATACACAACCAATTAATCATATCTCCAATCCTTCATTCCAAAAACACCATAAACCTTTGAAGATTGAAGATTAAACCACGAAGAACGAAGAAGAGTATCATAGATTTTATAAGAATAAAAGGTTGTATTTCAATTCCATACTTGTTACGGGGAGAATTTTGATCCATATTCTTACCCGAATTTAGTATGTTTTGTTAGGAATTATATTTGAGTTGATAAGACAAAACACAAATGAAACAAGATGGAAACAAAAGGACCAAAGTCGTCATTGTAGGATTCTACAAGATGTAGAAGAAAATAAAAATTTGGTCAAAAAGAGATAAAGATGAAGAGATAAAGATTTTGTCAAACTAAATTAATTTCTTTCAAATAGTTTACATGTAAAGTGTAAAGCACTTTGACAAGATTTTGGTCAAAAGAGATAAAGATGAAGATTGATAAAGATTGGTCAAACTCATTTAATATCTTTTATAATAGTTTTCTTGTAAAGCCTTTTGACTCCTTATGCTCTAAAAGGAGGGTATTGGCATATTGTTTTAGTATCTAGAAAAGAGTGTGTTCTCAATGAGGAGTCGACTAAAAACTAAACGATCGTGTGGTACAAGTTTAGTTAGTTAGATAGTTTAGATAGGTAGTGATGTGTTATAAACATCTATGTATAGTTTGTTTTAGCCTTATGGATCATTTGATATTTGGAGATATAATGAATACGTGGAAACTACTTGTAGTAACTCTAATTTCTGTTTTATTATTCCGTTGTGTAAGTTTATTAATCATTGTTACTATATCCTAGATGAGTCTTAATAACGATCTAAGGTGTCATAAAGATCTCTACATGTTTCTTGTTATTCAATTTAATCTTGTTATGAACTTAATAGCCTTGAGAGGCTAAATCTTTCATGACTACTCGGTAAAAATAATATAATGAATAAGCGTTTGGTATAATTACGATCTTGTTAATCTTAAGCTTATGTTATAATCCTATCATGTCTAATCTTATCAAACTTTGATTATCAATTTTGATTATATACTCACACCGGTATAGGTCGAAAGATCCGTTGTGATCTATATAGTTTTAAAGATTTGTCTTTGATCTTTATCGTTTGTAATGAGAAATCCACTTACGTTATTTGATAAACAAAATAATTTGATATAAATTGTAGACTGAATTATTTTGAGTGACACAATCTAATCGAGTCTAACTAATGTAAGTCTTAAGCTAATCAAATGTGAATTGTTAAAAATATTTTTGAGAGAAAACACTTTTTATATTCAAAGTCGGAGATCGTAAACTATTACCACTGCTTTTGAATTATATGTAATTATCCGAGTATAGTAGTATATTTCTCACCTTTGTTATAGTTTATTTTTCATTTGATTATTCGACCACTACGCAATCCCTGTGGACGACCTGGTCTTACTAAAAAAGATTTGTACTACATATTTTAGTTTTACTTTTTGCCCGTGTGTTTCATCTATATAACAGTAATCTCAGTCTTATAAATTTAAGCTTTCGAAACAATCCGTGTAATTTGTAGGTTTGAGTATTAAACAATGGATATGCTTATGTTATATTTGATAATGTACAGATCGTTTCTAGGTTCTGTTATATATGTCTTTTTTACTGTTGTTAATTACCTCAGTATGGCTGTTCATTTAGGACTTGTGCACTATTAATGAATGCTTGAAATGTCTAAAGATGATATTATTCATGCTATTGATGAAAAAAGAAAATGTAATACTTATGTGGTAACACAAATCATTAGACAACCATTTACAAGTATAATAAGAAAATTTGTCATACTTGAATTGATACATAGCGATTTATGTGTTTTCATGCAACTCCATCTTTAGGTAATAAAAGTATGTTATAACTTTTATAGATGATGACTCTAAGTTTTGCTATGTTTACTTGCTACATGCAAAAGATGAAGCCCTTGATAAATTTAGAATTTATAAAACAGAAGTTGAATTGCAACAAAATAACTTGATTAAAACTTAACGCACGGATAGAGATGGTGAATATTAGGATCCTTTCAATCCGTAGGAATCAATCATGAAACTACAGCTCCTTACACACCATAACAAAATGGTGTGGTTGAAAGGAAAAATAAAGCTCTTAAAGAAATGGTTAATTCCATGTTATCTTACTCGGGTTTGAGTGATGGGTTCTGGGGAGAAGCCATGTTAACGACTTGCTATTTATTGAATATGGTTCCTAATAAAAGGAACAAGACTACCCTATATGAACTTTGGTATAAGAAACGACTCAACATGTCATTTTTACGCGTTTGGGGTTGTAGGGCAATTGTTAGGCTTTCAGACCCAAAAAGGAAAACTTTAGGTGAAAAGGGTATTGACTGCATCTTTGTTGGATATGATGAGCATTCCAAGGCATATAGGTTTTATGTTATAGAATCTAATGATTCTATGTCTATTGACACAATCATAGAATCAATAGATGCAATATTTGATGAGAATCGTTTCTCTTCAATACCTAGACCAATGGATATTATACCAAATTCGGATAAATCTCAAAGGGATGATCATTCAAATGATGTACCAAGTGAGACTCCCGAACCTCATAAGAGTAAAAGAGCTAGAAAAGCTAAATCATATGGTTCTGATTTTCGGCTTTATCTAGTTGAGGGATCAGGAGATCATATTGGATCTCAATACTCTTACTGTTATAGTATATAGGAGGATCCTAGAACCTATAATGAAGCTATGCAATCTTGAGATGCTGCTTTCTGGAAAGAAGCAATTGATGATGAGATTGGTTCTATTATAGAAAATAATACATGGGTCTTATCTGATTTGCCTCTAGGTTGCAAATGGATCTTCAAAAGGAAGATGAAAGTCGATGGAACAATTGACAAGTTTAAGGCTCGATTGGTAATCCAAGGTTTTAGACAAAAAGAAGGGACCGATTACTTCGATACCTATGTACCAGTTGCTCGTATCACTACTATTAGATTGTTGTTAGCTTTAGCTGCTATTCACAATCTAGTGATCCATCAAATGGATGTCAAAACAACATTCTTGAATGGTGATTTAGATGAAGAAGTGTATATGAAGCAACCGGAAGGATTTGTTATGCCGGGTAATGAGCATAAGGTGTGTAAGCTAGTTAAGTCTTTGTATGGGCTAAAACAAGCACCTAAGCAGTGGCATCAAAAGTTTGATGAGGTTGTATTTGTTAGTGGTTTTCTTTTTTAAAACCATCCGACAAGTGTGTATATAGCCAAATTATATCCTCCGGTGAAGGTGTTATAATTTGTCTATATGTTGATGACATGTTGATTTTTGGCACTGACCGAAATCAAGTTGATAAAACTAAGAAGTTTTTGTCATCAAAGTTCTCAATGAAAGATATGGGAGAAGCAGACGTTATTCTTGGTATTAAGATTAAACGTGAAAATAAAGGGATTGTAATTACACAATCTCATTATATTGAGAAAATACTCAAGAAATTCAATCGTGAAGATTGTTCTCCGGTGAGTACTCCCATGGATCCGGTAGAAAAACTTAAGCCAAATACAGGCAAACCTGTGGATCAGCTCGAATATTCTAGAGCTATTGGATGTTTGATGTATGCTATGACTAGCACTAGACCTGATATTACCTTATGCAGTTGGTAGGTTGAGCAGTTATACTAGTAAAATCCTAGTAGACAGCATGGCAGCAAACAATGTGTTCAAGTACTTGAAAGGTACTATGAATTATGGTTTATCATATATGGGATATCCTTCGGTGTTAGAAGGTTATTCGGATGCTAGCTGGATAAATCATGTTGAAGATTCATCTTCTACGAGTGGATGGGTGTTCCTGCTTGGGGGAGGTGCCATTTCATGGGCTTCCAAGAAGCAAACATGCATCACTGGTTCTACTATGGAATCTGAGTTTGTAGCATTGGCTGCTGCTGGTAAAGAAGCAGAATGGCTAAGAAACTTGATACATGAGATTCCAATATGGCCGAAACCAATAGCACCAATATCTATCCGATGTGATAGTGCTCCCATAATGGCTAAGGCTTATAGTCAGATATACAATGGGAAGTCTAGACACTTAGGTGTTAGGCATAGTATGATTAGAGAGTTAATCATGAATGGTGTGATTTCTATTGAGTTTGTTCGGTCGCAAAAGAATTTAGCAGACCACTTGACGAAGGGTCTCGCTAGAGTCAGTGATAGGGATGGGATTAAAGTCCATATAAATCTAATATCTATAAGATACCCAATTCCCTTCTAATATGACGTTAGAAGCTGAATTCAGTGTGGAAAGCTCATAGCTAGAGGTTGAAACATGTGTATTTATCTTCCCGAGGTATGTGTTCAGACCTGCAAGTGATGGTTAGGTTGAAGTTTACCTTCTTAATGATTCTTTTGAAAAATTGCAAATGCAGGTGCAAGGACTACAAGATTACCTATGTAAACATGAAGTTTTGCCGCTTCAAGAAGCTTGGACTTGGCTTCCTATATGTTCATTAAGGATTGGGAACATGGCTTGGAAGGTGTAGATAAATGAACTTTAAAGTGTTGTAGAAACGAATGTGTATAGTATCTTCAGGTATTCAAATGGATTGACGGGTTCAATCGTTACGACACCCCGATTTTCGAATATTTAGAATGTGTATTATACTAAGATGAAAATTCAATCGCAAGACATTTTCATTTATGCATTTGTTTGTTTCGTTATGTTTGTTTTAACATAATAGCATATATCTTTTATATATGTTTTAGTAAATCAAGGATTACACTAAAATGGGGGGGATTTGTTGGTGATTTTAGTGTCATCAACGGCCATTTAGGTAATGACGATTTACTAGAGACTAATGAGATTTCATACTTAGCTTGGATACGAGTTAGGGAAGTGTGGAGTACACACTGTTTGAGTTAATATGTTTTCGACCATGACAAAATTACAGTGGCAGTACTAAGTTGTTAGTACTGCTAGCACTTAGTTTTCCACTAGCAGTACTAAGTAGTTAGTACTGCTAGCACTAAGTGCTGGCAGTACTAAGTTGGTTTACTATATTTTCCACTAGCAGTACTAAGTAGTTAGTACTGCTAGCACTTAGTAGTTAGTACTGCTAGCCGTGTAACTGTTGAAAACAGTTTGTGTTAAGTTGGTTTTACCAACTTTTACTGCTTAAACTGTCATTCTAGAATCCTGTTTTATTGATAGATTTTGTAGTTCATTGAATAGAACGAAAGATACAAATACAATTCCTTACATTGTCTTGATTTATGATTCTTGTCCTAGACATCAAAATTGCTATACTCCTTATATTATCCCGATAGAGATTTTGTGCAACCCAGGCATTGATAAGGGTCGAAATACTTTATACGGAAAGTGGACTTTTACACGATATAAGCGAGTTATCCAGGATTATCACACACACCCTAAATAACTAACAAAAGAGACTGCTTCCGGTGGACCTTCGGCCAGTGTACGTGTGCATTAGGGTGTTGCTCAAGGATAGATAACGAAAACAAAGCAAATGGAAACAAGCAACAACCATCATAAATCCGAGGAAAACGAACAATCACCAAACAAGCAAAGAGCACAAGAACCGCCCATAAAAGAACAAGAGAAAACGCAACCAAACAAGCATATAAGCGAAGAAGAGGCACACAAACAAGGAAAGCACGAGAGAGCCCCATAAAGGAACCACAACTCAAACAAACCCACACACAGAGCAAACAATACAAACAGCAAACGACAAGAGCAGGACAATGAGCACGGGCAGAGCAAACAAGCATACGAGCACATAAGAGACACCAAAAACCCAAGGATAATGCCAAAAGAGAGAAAAGGGGCTCCAATCCACCTAAAAGACAACTAGCCTAACAGGGCACTATGAGGGGCAAAACCTGGGGGCAAAGCAAAAAGGGGGCTCCTAGGCGGTTAAAGGCAAACTATCTACAAGACACAAGGACCTAAAACCCGAAAGGCAAATCTACTACGAAGGACCTACAATCCTAGACGCAAGACCTAAGGGTAGAGCAAAAAAAGGGGGCTCCCAGGCACTAGAAGGCATCTAGCTAAGTGACACAAGGGACTAAACCACGAAGGACAAAGTTACTTTCACAACTCTATGATCCTATGCGGCAAGACCTAATCTAAGACCTACTACATCCCACCCTAATCCTAATTAAGTTTTTTGAGATTTTAAATATATGTATGCTTTTAGCTTGTTGTTCTTTTTATTTTAAAGAGAGACAGGCTAAAAAGCACACATATTATTTAAAAGCTCAAAAAACTTAATAATAACTCAAGTCGAGCTTAAAAAAGCTCGAGTTCGACTCGTTAAATATCTCGAACTCATAGGGAACAAGCTCGATCTCGAGACTCTATAATGCTCGGTCCGAACGAGCTTGAGTTACTCAACAAAAACTCGACTTAGTTTATCATTTGCACCCCTAGTTCTACAACTAACTAGAGGGTAAATAATCTGATTAACTTTAAATATATCAACAAGTATAATAAGTTTGTTGAATTAATAATTTATGTTTGAATATGATTTTGCTAAAATAAAAACCAAACCGAACTGAAAACCGAATTTACATAAATATAAACCTTTTTAGGCTTAAAGTTTTTCTTATGCTAAAAATTTATATAATTATTTGAATAAATAAATAAAAATATGCAAGTCAAGTTATTCGGTTCGGTTTAATTCAATTTGAATTCGATTCGATTTTCAGTTTTACCCAGAAAAAAAAACCAAACTAACTGAACCAAATAAACCGAACACCACATAATCGAACCGATCAGCACCCCTAGATGAGCCTATTGTTTCAGATTGAACATATAAATATCTAAACTATTCAAAGGCGATTTAATGGTAAAAATAATTTGTGACTATTACTTTAGGAGCCGTTTGGTTTACTCGTAAGAATCACAATGGAAATGAATCTAGGGTCCGTTTGTTATAGGGGATTCGACTTTGTGGAATGGTTTGAATGAAAAAGATATTGTTTGGTGTGAATACTCGGGTTAGTAACATGTTGATACATTTCCTGTAGTTTGCCGATAGATACGCCTAGGATTTCTGACATATATGTATTTCTTGTTGACTTTTGGACTTGTGACAATAAATGCAAGTGGAAGTTGCTTCATTTTTATTGGGGAAATGCTACATCCACATAATTTTTACAAACAAACTCCCACATAATGATGTGGCAAATATAATTGACCAATCATGTTTTAGTGTATTTTCTCTTTCTTATTTTCACCACCAATAATTGATTGACACATCATTATGTGGATTTGTTTATGTAAAATTTATGTGATGTAACACTTCTCTTTTGTTGGCGTGTAACAATTTCAACCACACATAATTAATTTTGTTATTTTTTTAAACTTTTATATATGTATACATTAATTTTATATTTAATAATTAATCTAATTTAATATACATATTATTTATTTTATTTTATACATAGCTTTGAAAGAAAAAAAGAAATCAAGATTTCATGGGTGTTTAAAAATGTTGTTTGTTTGAGATGTTATAAGAATTGGTTTTAAACATAATAATTTTTTAATTCAAAATAAAATGAAAAACAAGAAACTAATGGTTGATAATGATGGTGGGCTCACTTTTCTAGTCCAAAGAACCAAATCCAGGGCACTATGCCAGGTTTTATACAACCCTTTATATTTGGTCATTGTTACCAACGAGTTGAAAATTTAACTCGCGCGTTGCGGCGGGGGCAACACGGTTTATGAAACTTTAAAAAAAGACTACCATATTTTTTTATTTTTTTATAAGAATGTGTATTGAACTTTAATATTTTTTATAAAATCGTACTCACGTTTAAAGCGTTTAAAGCGTATTAATATTGGACTCGTTTTGGTCGTAATTTAAAGCGTTGTATTTTTCCTTAAAAGTGCGCCATATGTTTGCTACATACTGATAAAGAAAACTTGTTGTATAAAAAAGTCGTAATTAGTGAGAATTTTGTTGGGCCTTTTTGCCTTGTTTTGTTACTAATTTTTTATCAACACAAAACAGTGTACCATTTTTTTAAATATTTTTATTGCGAGTAACATGTGGATAATTAAGTAAAAAAAAGTATAAGCCCAACAAATAGTCATGCTATATGACCGGATATAGGTTGTTGGTCAAGAATGCATAAAAGAACAAAATTAAAACACGGTCAATAGAATGTGTGTGTTGAAAATTTTTATATATTTTTTCTTTTTAAAAATGTATATTAAACTTCAACATTTTTTATAAAATCGTACTCATGGATGGAACATATCAATATTGGTCTCATTTTATTCGTGGTCCAGAGGCATTTCTGTCCGTATATTTTTTATTTAAAAAAATTATCTAAAAAAGTTGCGAATAAAAGAAACTTGAGGGGCTTTTTTTATTTTATTTTTTTATATTTATGTAAAAAAGTCGTAAACAATTAAAAGTTGAGGGTCCGTTTTGTAATTTTTTTTTACTTTGAGCCAGATTTTGGGCCGGTACTGTAGCAATGTAGCAGCTACAGTGCCACCGACCATTTGTGAATTGTATATAAGAGTAATTCTTATCCTTATGCCTGCATACCAAACAATTTATTTTGGCTTAAGTCCTACCCCTGAATCTGATGACCTTATACCAAACACACCCTCAAATCTAAATTCAAATCCTAAACTCATTTACGAACTAAACGGGCCCTACTAGGTGGAATGAATATGGGTTTTATTCATTGAAAACAAATGTTTGGTCACTATTTCTAGCTTGAGTATTTTAATAAGAGAAACGATAAATCCTCATACTATTTGTTCCTACTTATGTTTCTACTCACTAGATGCTGACAAGTGACAGAACTGACGGTTTAGATGCGAAGAGATAATGAGTGGAGAAAAAATATATTTTATATTTGTGTGTATAAGAGGATTAGTAGAAACAAAAAGTAAAACAATATAGCAAAGCTCTTTCAATATCATAATTACTTTAAATCACAAAGACAAAGAAACAAGTGGGGCATTTTATTATGGGAAGTGATTTGTGCACCACTTTTTTTAGCCATACACCACTAATCGTCCATACCGGTGTTGTACTGTGTGCATTATCGGTGTCATTTAGTGGTGTATGGCTAAAAAAAAATGGTGCACAAATCACTTCCCTTTTATTATGTTAAAGCAAAAAAACAAAGAAAAAGTGGGACCGTTTAAATGTATGAAATGATAGAATCATACCAGCCAATTGCGAAAATTTTCGCAGTACCCGGTTGGGATATGTGTTGTCTAGATATAACCCTGACAATTTTTTTTCAAAAGAAACATTTCAATCGCGTGCCCCCCCCCCCCTGCGATTTACTTTTGTACACGTGTCGAAGTCTTACGCAACATAGAAAGTATCAAAATTTAAAAAAACGAACCCTAATTTTGTTTATATGTAGATCGCGTGGCCTATAGGGCGATTTACATTTTTATTTTGTCCTTTACTTATAGATCGCGTGCCCCCCACTCGATTTACTTTTTTTTGGCTTCTAGGTCTGGTAGTGAATAGTAACACACAATATCAATGATATATCACTGATTCGTTAGAACCAACACACGTAATAATAAAATATAATATATGATGGAAAATTACCAAATTACCCTTGAGGACAAAGGTAAAAAGGAAATTCTTCACAAATATATATAATATAATACGTATATAAACCGGGAAGTATGATTCACGGGGTCGGTATCCTCCTAACGATTTGTGAATTTGTAAAACACGTTTGTTTTTCGGACAATGATTTGAATTAGAAAAAGGATTGATTTGATTATTCTACTTCTACTAAGTAAAAAGCAAAATTATATAACAATTAAGCACTAAAACAAATAATCGGGAAATTAAACTTTAACTAAAAACTCAAAACGGAAACCCTAAATAGCAATTTAAAAAACTAATTTTCCAAAATTAAACCTAAAATGAATTTTTCTTTTTAAATGGACTCTAATGGACTAAAAAGGAAGTTTAAAGAAAATTAGAACAAAAACGGAGTTGAAATGAGCTTTAAAACACGAAAAATGAGAACGGGAACAAATCCCGTTCTTTAAAAATCGAAATTTTGAAAATTAAACCCTACGAAAGCAAAACCAATTTTCCTATAAACTTTATGATAAAAGAAAATTTCTAAAAAAAGATTTATATTTTTCTGATTAATTTTTTTTATTTTTTATGATTTTTAAACTTTATAACAAAATTAATGTTTTAAAATTACTAAACATCTATAAAAAAATTCTAGAAAAAATCCGAAAATGCTTATACTAATTAGAAACTAGAAAAAATAAACTAGATTTCACAGTTATGAATTAGCCACGGATAAGCTAAACCAGTTATAAGCTTATGAGGGTAATTGTGTATAGAATTAAATTTGTAGTGTTTAACGAAAAAGACCCCAGGGCGCAAGTGGTAGTGAGTGTGTGGTGTGTGTTTAAAAGGGTTGAAGGTGTTGAGGTCGGGGGTTCGAGTCTTGCTCACCCCCGATTTCCACTTTCTTTTTTTATTTTGAAAAAATTTATAAAGCAGAGTTTGTAAATAAGCTATAAAAATAAGCATTTTATAAAATATAAACTTTTATGAAAAAGCCCTAAATAAGCTATTAAACAGCTTATAACTTTGACAGAAACACTTAACTCATTTTTTTGGTATTTTTCTTAAACTAATTAAGCTAGTAGACTAAATAAGCTAAAGTTAAGACTAAATAAGCTATAATATGCTAAACCTAAGCTAATGAGCTAAACAGAACTAAAATTAAGCAAGCAATAAGCTATAAGACTAAATAAGCTCTAGAATTAAAACTATTAATCAAACAGTCCCTTAGAACTGTTTTGAGCTTAATTTTAAGCTCAAAAATGGATCCTTAAAACTGAGAGCTTAACAATTTCTTAAAGTACAACTAAAAATCTACTTAAAACAATAAGCCAAACACATTTTGAAATCTAAATAAGCAATTAAAAAGTACTAGGAAAAATCTATAGGCTACTGACTTAATCACTTTTGGTTTAACTAAAAAGAACTAGATTAAGCTTGCAATGACTTAATAGGCTAAGAACTACTTGTAAAAACTATCTAATAGTCGATTTAAGAACAAAATTAAGCGATGGTTTATGAAAAGTAAGCTTTATAAAAACTAAAATAAGCACTTGATAAAACCTGAGACCCAAATAGTCCCTACAGGGATCTTTGAGCTTATTTTTAGATAAGCTCTTGGATCCTTGTGGGGAAATGGCTTATTGAAGCTTATACTACAACTAATAAGCTTCCTAAATCAACCTTTGAAACAAAGTTTGAAACTCACTTGCTTATTACAAAAGTACTTTGAAAACAGACCTAAGGCTTAGATCATGCTGAATTTTACTTTAAAATATTGAAAAGGGGGGACAAAAAACAATTTGCAGCTTAAATTTAGATGACAAAATAAGCTAGAATTTTAAAACTAATATTAAACTTGTGAAATATGACCTAAAAGCTACTTTTATGCTGAAAATTAAAACCTAACTACTATTTTAACCTACTACAAATTAAGCTAGAAGATGACTTTTAACTTTTTAACACTGCTGATGCAGTTGACATGCTAATGAACTAAATCTAAAAACCTACAATGCAGATCGAAGATTTTACTTCTAACATTCTTAAAACACAAGTCTAAATGTAAATTAAAAAAATGTAAAAGCTAAGACAGAACAAGGCTTATTATGCAAATAGGAAATTGTCGATTGACTAATAAGCTATTAACTATAGGAATAATTCAACTGACATAATGCTAAACTAATAGAAACAGCTTAAACAAATCTAATTTGGTAATCTAAAATAAACACAAAAGACCAAAGAGCTAACAACAGCACTAACCTATTGTTAGTGCTGTTTTCCCAAACACCCCTTTAACTAGACTAAAAACCATATTAGCTTATGAAAGTGAATTTTAGAGCCTAAATCCTAAATACCAGATAACAAATAGATTATAACAACCTTAATAAGCATAAAACTGCAAGCAAATAAGCTAGAAACAATAAGCTATAAGTTAGGCTAATATTTTTTTGATTTTTATAGATTTATAAGACAAATTATGAAAAACTAAGATCTAAACTACAAAAGCTAAAAACAGATGATCAAACATTATCAATAAGCTCAATGATACAGTAATAAGCACAAATAAGCTAGAGTTAAGCAGAAAATAAGCAAATGCAACTTATTAAACTAAGATACTTTAAAATTAAAGGAAACTTACAAAAACCTTAGCTAAACAAAAGCAATAGTGCTCAAGAGAGCTTTCAACAGCTCTAGCTTATCACAAGGATAAGCTAGTGAGGTCCCATAAGCTCTTCCATTGTAAGCTTGTCATCCAAAAACTCAAATTCCATTTAGCAAGGGTATTTGACTAATTTTAAGAGATTAAATAGATTAAATGCTTATTATGAGCTCAATTTGAGCTTAGAGACTCAAGTGCTGGTATGAGCTTATTTGGGAGCTTATGAAATAGTAGCAACAATCATTTTTAAGAGTAAAATAGCTTTATGACAGATTTATTAAAATAAAACCTTATGATTTCATTTAACTAGTAAACTGATTACAATATGTTGGAAAACTGAGAGAACTATAAGCTTTTAAACTGAATTAAATAAATAGCTAATTTATGAAGATTTCATAAGCTAAAGTTCAAAAGCTAAAAAAAACTAGATATATAAGATGATGATCCTTTGTGTGTGAGTAAGAGATTGTATTTATAGTGCTGAAAGGATGCTTCTAGGCCCCTGAGTCAGGTATACGCTCCAATCAATCCTTCCCCTTCATTCTTCTCAATCATTGGATGCTCAACTTGAACCGTTGGATTAGATTGAGGGCCACAGGGATTGCCAACGTGACATCCGTGTGTCAGAGGTCTTTGTGCTTCTTTTAGGCATGATTTAGTGTAAAACCCCCATTCCTTGTGTGCTTCATCCATATCCACGTGTTATTCCTTTGAGGGAGTTGACCAATAAGAGCATTTGGTGATGTAATACTCTGCCATGTCAGTCTTTATCACTTGAATTGTCTCTCCACGTCACCAATTTGGATTTACCCCTTGATTTTAACTCAGGGTTAAACAAAGACGAAGGTGAACAGTAGTAACAAGTTTTCCCGCGCCTTTTCTTTTATAAAGGGTGCGTTTGACTTTCCTTGACCCGGGGCTTATATAAAAGGAATTGGGCTTGGGTAAGTTTGGGCTCGGGCTTGGACTTGGTGGTGTTATAAGAGATAACAAGTGTTATCTCTGATAGTGTTAAGAGATAACACCGTTAGGGCTTAGGGACTTTTTATGAATTTGTTTAACTTTGAGGGACTGAATTGGGAAATTTGGGATTTTTGTCTTTTGATTTTGGTTGACCAAGGTTTGACTTTTGTTGATCTTGATAGCATTCTCCCGGCTCTTGTGCACTCTTTTCCATTCCCGTGTCCGTGTTTGTCCGGTTTTGACCGTTTTCTTGAGATTTTTGCAATATCCGTACCTACACAATCACAAAGACAAAACAAGCAATATTCAAGCATTTAAAGCACAATTTTGTCTTTTATGGGTCATTTTTGATATAAAACGGATATGTGTTTTCACACATATCAAAATTCCCCAAACTAAGCGATTGCGTGTCCTCACGCAATATTATATGCTCTATAACCAAATACCTCAAAACTTTCCCAAACTAAACCTTTGAAAAGTAGCAAAGATTTTTGTGGAGAAAGTTAAGAAATCACAAGTTATAAAACACCCCTTTTCCCATTTTTCTAAAACTTTTTCAATCAATTTTTTTTCTTTTTTTTTCTTTTTTTTCTTTTTTTTATTAATAATATAACTGAGATTATTTCGACTTTCGTTATTTCCATAACTGTTAGGGATCATAGAACAAGATGCATTTCGATCCGAGAATGCCCCAAAAAGGATAAATTCATCGTCCCCGACTTTTCACTTATCCAAACCAAGCTTAAACAAATCAAGCTAAATACAGTAAAGTTTGCTAACATACTATATTTTGCAACTTGTGAACTTTTCACTCCCGACATTTATTATATCTTAAGTGAGTGTGCTATTTTGAATTTCAACCATGGATCAACGTTTTGCAACATACTATGCTTCACGTTCCACCCAAGAATAATGAGTTTGAAGGCGAGATCATCCCATGTAGCGACTTTCGTCTTGGCACATCCTAACCTTGCGGCTAAGTGGACCAGGTCTTTTGACACCCACAGAGACTAGTATCGGACTCACGGTACTTAGTTCCAAAACCTTCAGGTGTCCC
The DNA here is from genome assembly GCA_026074375.1 of Tanacetum coccineum. Lineage (NCBI taxonomy): Eukaryota > Viridiplantae > Streptophyta > Magnoliopsida > Asterales > Asteraceae > Tanacetum > Tanacetum coccineum. The sequence continues at coordinate 132,425 of BQNB010000379.1, read as the reverse complement.
GAATATACATAGCTTATTAAAATAGAATAGTCAAAGTGCAAAGATATTTGATTAACAAAAAGAAATCAATTTATTAGTTTAGGACTACTTTAAAACATTTATGCAATATGTACCAACCCCAGACCTTTTAGAAGCTGCAAACAACGGTTGTGAGCCGGGCAAGATGCGCATCTTTTATCAGTCTCGGATCTTTATTCTTACTATGGGCTTTCTTTAGAAGACTACCACATCGGTTGTGAGCCGGCAAGAGGTAGTAAAACTTTTATCAGCCCACGCTTGTATTATATATTATATTATTTTTTATCCATTTTATCATCATTTTTTTTATTATTTATTTATTTAGAGAAGACTTCTTTTTGAAAAAATTCAAGTATAAATTTGAACTAAGACTAAAATTTTTGCTATATATTACATAAAAAAATTGTTGATTTAAGTTTAATCTCAAAAAACAGCACGTATATTAATCCGGTTAAGAGCTTATGGGGAAAAAAAACATAAAAGGCAACATGTTATATACATGAGCTTTAAGATTACCATTTATCCTTGCTTAGCTCCTACTCACTTACCTAACTCTATCATTTTTCGTTCTTCGCGAAAATCGCGAACGCTTAGCCTAAGTTTAGGGCATGATAGAGCTCAACACGCTCGATGGGTCAAAATTTACTCTTATTCTACCAGTAAGAAAGTCAAAATTTGTGATAAAAACACTTATTTAATTTTGTAATTTAAAATTTTCATATTTTAAAAATTTTCGGTGGGAAAAGGGGTATGTGAGGAAAACGGTGTAAACAGTAGTAAGATAATATCGATGATATACTACCCCTTACTAAAATCAAAATTGATCCTCAATGTTCCTAGCCTATGAATTGAATAAACCCCATACTTAGGAACTCAAAAAGGTCGAATGCATAACTCAAACATGAAGAAAGTATCACAAAAATCTTTAGCCGTTTATTAAGTGTGCTACAAGATAAATGTTAGTTGATAATAATCTTTAGGATATCGGATTTCTCCAAACTAATGGCAAGCAAAGGCTAGGAAGCTCGAGTGGACCGGGACAAAACACGAACAATTAACCCATTTTGTATTATTATTGCAAAGAATTGTTACTTAATCATTCATAATTAAGAATTGCAGTAATTATGGAGTACTTGGTGAATATTAGCAAAAGGCGCGCATTTTGGAGCTTAAACGATGATATTTTGAAGATTACTATTCTGAATACCAATACGCCGTATCCATCAAGGAAGATACGGCGTATCCGTGCCTGCACTCACCAAAGACTATAAAGGAAAGAAGCCCAATACGCCGTATCCAGAAGACCAATACGCCGTATTGGAAATATGGAATGAATATAATATTCTGGAAGATATCAAACATGGTCCCTACTCCAAGAAACTCCAATACGCCGTATCCAATCCCTTAGATACGCCGTATCGAACCAACTTCCAGACCCTATTACAAAACTCAAAAACGAGTTTCAAGTGTGCTAATTCATATTCTCGATACCTAAACCACAAAGGTCGATTTTTAGAGGAGAAAAAGAGCAGAAGAGGTCTTGCAACGCATTCCAATCCATAGAAGACAACATGCAATTTCTTATACTTTTGTAATCGTTTAGTTTTGGTATCATTCGTTAACTCGTTTAGTTTACATTGGCTAAAACAATTACTCTTGTATTAATTATGACGTTTGAAGGCTAATACCTTCAGGTATTAGCCATTATTATGAAGATCTGAATGTTTGGTCTTGTTTATATATTGATTGCTTAATTAATCGTTGCATGCTTGTTTATGTTTATCAATTCATACTTGTTTATGTGCTTTTGTATGCGACCTATCATTCAACTAGATCTAGTGATACAGACCAAGTAATCTAGGTGCCGGGATAGCTCTCCATATAGTAATTTATACATCTAGAATCATAGGATCACAAATATTGTCCTTCTAAATCTGTGTCTAGGATACGCTTCGGGCTTAACTAGTTAATTAGAAATTGCCTTTGGTTCATTGAACATGTTGACTAGTAGGTGAATCTAGATAATTCAACAAATAATGTTCTGATTCCATAGGATAGTTAGACAAGTGGATTACTAGTGTATAGATTGCCATTAAGCGGTAAGTGGGTAGAGTCTCTATGCGCTAGGGTTTAACAAGATCACCATTGCTTTGATCCCTAAGATAGATTATAATTAAGTAATAAGGATGCTTTATGCAGATGCTTTAATTGTGACAGAATTAATGTGTCTAGGTCTTAGGATGAAGTTCCGCCTAAGTCTAAGTATGATATGCCTCTTCGAGATAAGTAATCATTGCATTGAATAAACAACCAACCTTCTAATCGGATTAATAATGGCTAATACAGTTTTCTATCATAAGGCTTGACCGCTCTTTTATCTTCTGTTAATTTGCTTGCGTGGGTTAATGTGTCTTGAATTGATTGTAGTCACCAAACAAACCCGTGCCAGTCTCTTAGGCTGAAACCCCTCTTTTACCTGTTAGAATTAGGATTAGAACCAATATAGGATTAGCACAAGTTTGACTTAAATTAGAATTAACTTAGATTAGTAAACCAAAATATAAATAAATTGAGAGATTTAACCTCGCTTCAAGTGTTCGACACCCTACTTACCATGAAACTACCACCGACCGGGTACACTGCCCGTTAAAGTGTTGGTTTTGGTTGAGTTGACAAAATATAAATTTAAAACTTGAACTATCAATAAACACCACACAACGACACATCAAGTTTTTGGCGTCGTTGCTAGGGAGTGAAAATTAATCTTAATTTTTATTTTATGTTTTGGTTTTATATTAGATCTAACCCTTAGGAGTAGTGTTAATTAGATTAGTGTATATTCTTGTATATTCTGTATATTTTGTATATTTGTTAATTTAATTGTTTTCTTGTATATTTGTTAATTTAATTGTTTTGCTAATACACTGTTCTAGTCGATAACTCGATACAGCGTATCCACTTCCATTGGATACGGCGTATCCAACTTTTTGTCCAATACAACGTATTCACACAACTGATTAATACGGCGTATCCACTTCCATTGGATACGGCGTACTGGTCATCTGTAATAAAACCTGATCCTAAGTTTTCGTATTTGATTCGTGCTGAATTTTTTCTATCTTTCTTCAAAGCACATCCTGCTGATATTTTTACCTTTGTTACAGGAAGAACTTATCAGAGCTAGTCGATTGAAGAAGTGATGGCAGACAAGGGAAAGAAGTCAAGTATGGAAACATTTGCCCCTAATGACAAAGCAGATTACTACTCCGGGATTACAAGTATTACGGTTAACGGGAAAAATGCTTATGAGCTAAAAGGAAATATCTTGGATGATCTACACAACAATGCTTTTAGTGGAATAAACGAGAAAGACGCAGTTGAACATATTGAATACTACCTAAAGATTATTGACCCAATCAAACTACCCAATGTAGATCATGATAAACTAAGAGTTGTTATTTTCCCAATCTCATTGGTTGGTGGGGCACGAAGATGGTTTGATGGAATCAAAGAATCAATCACTTGTTGGGTTGATTTAACTGCAAATTTTTTTAGAAAATCCTACCCGCCTTCTCGGATCGAGGGAAATAACGCTCCCGTAATAAAATAGGACCCAACCAATCCAAAATTCGAAGGCTGGTTGGCTACAAAGTTTGTAAACTATAAAACGATGGATATATTCACCAAAGGAGCTTTGTGGGATTACTGAAAAATGGGTAGTGATGAAATTGAGGTATCTGATGATGAATCTTCTGATCTTGAAGAATACTAAAGTGACAAGGAGGAAAAAACCACTGAAATTTTTGAGATTGAAAATGATGTTTTTGACTACGAGACACCTCTCTACTTGGCATTCAATGAATTTAACTACCTTCTCAAAGTAGATCCGGACTTACTTACAAATGATATTATGGGGTTTAAAACCTATGGAGATTACAAAGACGATTGGATCTATGAAGAGAACAAGAATGTACCATGGGTGTATGACAAGCCATGGCTTGATAATGGAATATGGAGGGAACCGAAACCAGTCAAACATACTTGCAAGCCTTTCAACTATAAAACTAGATGTTCATAATGGCCAACCTGTAGTTGGAAAGAGGATGGTTATTGTAATGGAGGAAATTTGCTCGGTGCTTACCATATTGGAAACTCACTCCATTATTAAGACCTTGAATGGTATGAGGCTCTAAAAGATAGCAAACTAAAAGATAAAGCTTTACGAAATAAAGCTATCATAGAGGGCCTAATCAGTGATGATGAATCAAACAATGATTGTTGGAAAAGATGGACGAGCCATGAGATTTACTGCCACGATTATGATGAAGGAGAATATGATTACGAAACTCATGAAGAAGGACATGAGTTATGTAGTATCAAAACTCGCGAGGTGCCGGTATGCCAAATAAAAAGATACAAGATGATTAAATATTCGTTCAATGATGAAGAAGAAGAATATGTTGCTGTAAAAGAAGACGAATACGACGATCTAAAAATCACAAGTGAAGAGACGTGCTGAGCTTACCAGGAAATCTTTCGGATGATGGACGAAGGACGCGCACCGAGTGAGAAGCTAAAGAAAAGTCTAACTTAAAGACTTCACCGTAAACAAAAGTGCTTCCCGGGAGACAACCCGGAATGTTATTTATTTTTATCGAGTCTGTCTTCCCAGACATCAATACGGCGTATCTGCTCCATACCATATGGCGTATTTATTGTCTGGACGTTATCAGTCTTTACTTTTTATGCACTTTAAAAAATTATTGTCAGTTCTAGCAATACGGCGTATTTATGCACATGATACGACGTATTCACCAAACTGACCCATATTTAGTTTGTTTAGTTTAGTTTAAATTAACCGTAGGTACCAAGATAGGAATGCACACGTTTTTTCTTATGTTTTATACAGGACCTTGGAAGCAAAGAAATATCGACGAATATTAGTGGTGAATTTACAAATCTGGAGATCTTGAAGTGTTGTAGTCTTGAAAACTTCAAGGCGGCTGTTTAACACAAAATCTTGCTCAATTAAACTCAACATGGAGAATCTATCGAGCAAAAATCAGGGGAGTTTCTCATTCTAATTCTTTTTAATTCTCGTATTTAATGTTTTATCTATACAACGAGGACGTTGTATAATTCAAGTGGGGGGATGGAATTAGAATGTTTACTTGTCCTATTTTTCACACTAAAATGCTTAAATTATGCTCAAATTTAATTTTTTTTCAAGCATACTTTTGTGAAATTACTTGATACATAACCCACACACAATAACCATTGTTAGATATTATGAGGATTTAACTTTATCTGTTTCTAAATCTTTACCCAAATTCCATAAAATATGAGTGTGCCAGTGATGTAGTAGACTTTAGAACTTGGCTTGGTATATCTATTCGAGACCGCAATAATGAGTACTATAGATTTAGATGGAGTAACTTGTTTAAATTGGTAAATTTTATGATTACACCCAAATCGCCTTTACATGTTGCTTATTAACTACACTGGTTAGTTAACTCCCGTATAAACTCTTTGTTTACTCTCACTTTAAGAGTAAGATACCCCTAGAACAACCCGTAGAGCCAATCCTTTAGGAACAACACCAATTATTTGTTTCGTTACACCGTTACACCTTAGCCTACCCTGTTAGATTAAGTTTATTTTACAGTTGCTAGTTGCTTAAAGTGTAAAGTTTGTATTTCCCAAGTCTTGTGTCAAAAATTTTCTATCTTTGGTACGGTTTGAAGAAATTTGCACATTGCAATTGGGAATGTATATTATAGTAAAAAATCATGTATTTTTACTACCATCGCAATTAATGGTACGTCTGAAGAATGCATGAATTATCGAAGGAATTATCCGGAATTATTATGATCGTGAAGATGGTGAAACTACACCGAGTTTCGTATATAGTTAGATGTATGAAAAAAATAAAAAAATTAGAAAAATAGCAACAAAAAAGAGAGAAAGTTTGAAGATAATCGTTTCGCAACTACCGAAGGAATTACACGAAGGATCGATTATTCTTTGATACAAATCGACGATGTAGAGTATTGTATAAAGTGGAAGATGTCGCCACTTGCCTTGTAAAGTAGGTAAAGTATGGGATGTTTGGGAAGTTGACGTTACGGGAACGCCAACTTAGGTTGTTGTTTTTGATCTATGATCAAGGCGTTGTAAATAGTTGTGTCTTTATCATGGTGACGGTCGAGAAAAAATGTCTAGCAACTTGTATTTTAGACTTAATCTATTTGTTTTGTAATTTTTATTTTACAACAATTTATTTCCCTTTTCCTAATCATTAACCATAGGTTTTACGCGAATAAGGATGTGATCGAGCGTGCATGTCTATTCCGTTGATACGGCTATGTATGCATGTCTCAGCTGCCTTGTTGGTTTATTACTATTGGTGAAAGTTAGAAGATCCATACCCTATATTACTATACTTTTCCTACTCTTTAGCTTATTCGAGGTGGGAGTGAGTAGTCACATGTGTCTATCTCGTCGTTACGGGTGTGTATGTGTGGTCTTTGTCGCCCTCCTAGAATATTGGTATCGATAAATATTGGTTAGAATAATCAACCCTAAGCCTTCTCATATAAACCCATATTTAACTTTATAAACTTGTTACTCTTTAGCTTTAACGGTGGAGATGTGTATCATTCCCAAGCTTATGATAGAATACTCGTCACGACCGAGCAATTGAGCGAATTAGTTACATGTTACCACATAGATTAGTTGAGTGATTTAAGTGTTTTCATCTTCCTATTTCGTGAGGTGTTTGGTTATGTACTTGTAATAGATCAAATAAATGATTTAACGGAAAATATCTTTAGGGATACATTTTTATAGACTTCTAAAGGCTACTTGAGGACAAGTATGATTCAAGTGGGGGGATATTTGATGACATCAAATAACGTCTATTTTATAGCATCATTTATCCTATGTTATTAACCCATTTTGTATTATTATAGCAAAGAATTATTATTTAATCGTTCATATTTGAGAATTGCAGTAATTATGGAGTACTTGGTGAATATTAGCAAAAGGCGCGTATTTTGGAGCTTAAACGATGATATTTTGAATATTACTATTCTGAAGACCAATACGCCGTATCCATTAAGGAAGATCCGGCATATCCGTGCCTGCACTCACCAAAGACCACAAAGGAAAGAAGCCCAATACGCCGTATCCAGAAGACCAATACGCCGTATTGGAAATATAGAATGAATATAATATTCTAAAAGATATCAAACGTGGTCCCTACTCTAAGAAACTCTAATACGCCGTATCCAATCCCTTAGATACGCCGTATCGAACCGACTTCCAGACCCTATAAATACAAAACTAAAAAACGAGTTTTAAGTGTGCTAAATCATATTCTCAATACCTAAACCACAAAGGTCGATTTTCAGAGGAGAAAATGATTAGAAGAGGTATTGCAACACATTCCAATCCATAGAAGACAACGTGTAATTTCTTATACTTTTGTAATCGTTTTGTTTTTGGTATCATTCGTTAACTCGTTTAGTTTACCTTGGCTAAAACAATTACTCTTGTATTAATTATGACGTTTGAAGGCTAATAACTTCGGGTATTAGCCATTATTATGAAAATCTGAATGTTTGGTCTTGTTTATATCTCTATTGCTTAATTTATCGTTGCATGCTTGTTTATCTTTATCAATTCATACTTCTTTACGTGCTTTTGTATACGACCTATCATTAAACTGGATCTAGTGATACGGACCAAGTATTCTAGGTGCCGGGATAACTCTCCATATAGTAATTTTTACATCTAAAATCATAAGATCACAAATATTGTCCTTCTAAATCTGTGTCTAGGACACGCTTCGGGCTTAACTAGTTAATTGGAAATTGCCTTTGGTTTATTGAACATGTTGACTAGTAGGTGAATCTAGATAATTCAACAAATAATTTTCTAATTCCATAGGATAGTTGGATAAGTGGACTACTAGTATATAGATTGCCATTAAGCGGTAAGTGGGTAAAGTCTTTATGAGCTAGGGTTTAACAAGATCACCATTGCTTTAATCCCTAAGATAGATCATAATCAAGTAATAAGGATGCTTTATGCGGATGCTTTAATTGTGACAGAATTAATGTGTCTAGGTCTTAGGATGAAGTTCCGCCTAAGTCTAAGAATGATATGCCTCTTCGAGATAAGTAATCATTGCACTGAATAAACAAACCAACCTTCTAATTGGATTAATGATGGCTAATACCATTTTCTATCATAAGGCTTGACCGCTCTTTTATCTTATGTTAATTTGCTTGCATGGGTTAAAGTGTCTTGAATTGATTGTAGTCACCAAACAAACCCGTGCCAGTCTCTCAGGCTGAAACCCCCATTTTACCTATTAGAATTAGGATTAGAACTAACATAGGATTAACATAGGTTTGACTTAGATTAAAATTAACTTAGATTAATAAACCAAAATATAAATAAATTAAGAGATCTAACCTCGCTTCAAGTGTTCGACACCCTACTTACCACGAAACTACCGCCGACCGGGTACACTGCCCGTTAAAGTGTTATTTTTGGTTGAGTCAGCAAAATATAAATTTAAAACTTGAATTATCATAAATAAACACCACACAACGATACATCAATCGTGAAGATTGTTCTTCGGTGAGTACTCCCATGGATCCGGTAGAAAAGCTTATGCCAAATACAGGTAAACCTGTTGATCAGCTTGAATACTCAAGAGCCATTGGCTGTTTGATATATGCTATGACGAGTACTAGACCTGATATTGCTTATGCAGTTGGTAGATTGAGCAGGTTTACTAGTAATCCTAGTAGAAAGCATTGGCATGCAATAACAAGGGTATTCAAGTACTTGATGGGTACTATGAATTATGGTTTATCATATGTTGGATATCCTTCGATGTTAGAAGCTTATTCAGATGCTAGCTGGATAAATCATGTTGAAGATTCATCTTCTACTAGTGGATGGGTGTTCCTGCTTGGGGGAGGTGCCATTTTATGGGCTTCTAAGAAGCAAACATGCATAACTGGTTCCACTATGAAATCTGAGTTTGTAGCATTGGCTGTTGCTGGTAAAAAAGCAGAATGGCTAAGAAACTTGTTACATGAGATTCTAATATGGTCGAAACCAATAGCACCGATTTCTATCCATTGTGATAGTGCTGCCACCTTGGCTAAAGCTTATAGTTAAATATATAATGGCAAGTCTAGACACTTAGGTGTTAGACATAGTATGATTTTGGAGCTAATCATGAATGGTGTGATTTCTATTAACTTTGTTCGGTCACAACAATATTTAACTAACCACTTGACGAAGGGATTAGCTATGAACTTAGTGATTAAGTCAGTGATAGGGATGTGATTAAAGTCTATATAAATCTACTACTTAAGAGATATCCAATTCCCTTCTAATACAACGTTAGAAGCTAAATTCAATGTGGAAAGCTCATAGTTAGAGATTGAAACACGTGTGTTTATCTTCCCGAGGTATGTGTTCAGACCTGCAAGTGATGGTTATGTTGAAGTATATCTTCTTAATGGTTCTTTTGAAAAATTGCAAATGCAGGTGCAAGACTAAAAGGACCACCTATGTGAGCATGAAGTTTTGTCGCTTCAAGAAACTTGGACTTGGCTTCCTATATGTTCATTAATGAATTAGGACACATGGCTTGTAATAGTGTCAAGTTACGAACAATAGAGTGTTGTAGAAACTTATGTGTATAGTATCTTCAGGTATTCAAATGAGTTGGCGAGTTCAATCGTTACGACACCCTGATTCTCGAATATTTGGAATGTGTATTATACTAAGATGAAAATTCAATTGCAAGACATTTTCATTTATGCATTTGTTTGTTTTGTTATGTTTGCTTTAACATACTTATATATATATTATTATATATATTTTAGTAAATCAAAGATTACACTAAAATGGGGAGGATTTGTTGGTGATTTTAGTGTCATCGGCTATTCTAGGTAATGACGATTTACTAAAGACCTATGAGATTTCATATTCGGCTCCGACACGAGTTAGGGAAGCGTGGAGTGCACATTCGTTGAGTTAAAATGAACTCGAACTTGACAGAATGTGCAGGGGTTACGCCGTAACCAAACTTTTTATGTCGTAATCTTGCGGGGTAAGGGGCAGAGACTTTTGGGATTGGTTACGCCGTAACCTAAATGATTTGGATACGCCGTAACTTATAGTCAATATTAAAGGCTTTCTGGTTGCGCGGTAACCACTAACGGTTACGCCGTAACAAGTGAATTAGTTACACCGTAACTAATGTGTTTACGCCTTAACTACTTGTCAGTTTGAATGTAAAAGTTTGGTTTTAACCAACTTTAACCACCCAAAATCAACATTAACTATCAATAGTTTCTGTCTTATATACAGAAACATATGGTCTCACAGATAACAACAAAAAATCTTCATATAATTCCTCTCTTGTTCTTGCTTTGTTCTCTTGTGCCTAGAAGCAAAGTGTATTCTCTTCTTGAATTATCCCGATAAGGATTTCGTGCAACCCAGGCACCAATAGAGTCGAAATACTTTATACGGAAAGCGAACTCAACACTATTCAAGCAAGATATCCAGGATTATCATCACACACCTAATCAATTTCTAACATAACTAACTAATAAGGAGATTAGTACTTCAAAAAATAGTTCTCTTCTAGTGGTAAAATGTTAAAAGGCCGATGTAAACATCTAGATGAGGTTTTCATCGTTTAGATTATTTGAGAAGAGTTAGTCTTTAACTCAGATGTTTGCGGTTTTACCTAAATTTCCTGGTGATTGCTGATTCTTTCCTTATGCCCCTCAAATGTGTAACTGGTGGTTTTTACTTGTAAGAAATTATTTATCAAACTACTATTCAAGATGCTTTCGTAACCTTTTATACATGTCACCTCAATATACGTACAAGAAGTTAGTGATGAGCTCAAGTTATATGATTTTAAGCGAAAATTTTCGCAGTGCTCATTTAGGTTCCGTGTTATCTTGAAATGACACTGACAATTTTTTTTTTCAAAATACCCATGTAAATCGCGCCCCCACACCCGCGATCTACATTTGTCCACGTGTCGTTCATTCTGTGGTTATTGAAAAAAAAAATTAAAAATGTAGATCGCGCCACCCCCCCGCGATTTACTTTAAATTTTTTTTTCTTTTCGAGTCCGGTTAGGTATAATATTAGGGTTTAGGGTATGCCATGCTTAGTTTATTGATCTCGGGCATGTTTGCGTACGTATTTGGATACTCAAATGTTTTATTTAAAATAATTTATTTGGTCATTTGTGTAGTCTTTGATGAGCTCTACTTAATGAATAAAGATTTAATAAAAATAGTTTTAATATGCCTAAGATACGATGGTGCAAAATGTGTCAGTTTTTCATTTTGTAAAATGTTTAAAATCACAAATTTTAAACCTATGAAAGAGATGAATAGTACCGAATAGTACCATTTTTTATTTGTAGATCGCGTGGCTATGAGGGTGATATACTTTTTTTTGTTTTTTAGGTCTTGTAGATGAATAGAGATGAATAGTACCGAATAGTACCAAATAGTATATTTCACTATACACTTTCACTATACACTTTCACTATATACTTTCACTGCACTAGTTTGTAACTTTCCCATTTGAATTCGATATAAATTGATAGTCTGTCTCTTGAATTAGTTCAAAGAAACAGAAGGTGAAGTTGGTGTTGGTGCTTTCTTATAATTGAAGTTCTCTTAATTTAGTGCAAACGAAACAGAAGTTCAAGTTGTTGATTGTTACCATTCGCTGGTTACTTGTTTATTATAAGATGGATATGACCGGTTACGAGGTATAATATTTTTATTTTGTATCATTTGAATATTTAATTATTTGATGTATATATGTGTAGTAATATATGGTTATTTATTTGTTTGTTCAAATAGGTACCCCATGTTCTTGTTACATGTAGAAGTAAGTTAAAGTTACTTAAAAGAATTAAAGAATTAATTAGTGGCACTTCTCGGGAAGAATTGTTTAGGCTATCCTGTTTTGGTTGGGTATTAGATCAACCTGATTTTGTAGAGAATTGTATATTAATACATTTTATGTTAGGTCGCCAAATTGATGATGAAAATGATGATGATGAAAATGTTCCTTTGAATTACTCTATAAATAATGAATTAAGTATACAATTTGGTAGAGAGGAATTCTGCCTAATAACTGGTTTAAGGTTTGGAGTAGAAAATTGGGAGGAGTATGACACCCAAGCTAATCTTCCTTTTAGACGACGTGTGTTTCCGTCACATTTAGATGGGCAACCTATTACGGGTATCGACATAGAAAATGCGATTGTTGGGCCTACATTTGCTGAATTATACGACAACGATGCTGTTGGCCTTTGTTGTCTAGGCATCTTGCAACTTGTTTTATTAGGTGCGGAGAATAAACGTAATGTCCCGGAGTGGTTGTTAAGAATAGCAAATGATAGAGTCGCTTGGAACGAATATCCTTGGGGTTCATATGTGTGGCCAACATTGTACTCCCAACTTAGGAACGCAACCGTTAGACGTTGGGGGCCCTTGTATGTCGATCAGCCTACAAATGAAGATGATTGGACAACATATTCAATCTTTGGATATACTTGGGCGTTCAAGGTATGTCAAAAATAAGTTTATAATTTTTTATTCGGCATTTAAGTTATATGTATAATGTAAAATAATTAAAACAATGTATTTTTTTAGACTTGGATTTTGGAGTCTTTCCGAGTGAATGCGACCCGGTATTATGAACGTTTAAATCAGTATCCTAGAGTTGCTGCTTGGAGGAAGAGAAAGGGAAGGTTTACGGTAGAGAAGGTTTTGCCTTTATTTGAAGTAAGTTTTATTTTTTTAATAGTTTATTAAGTTGATTATGTTATTTATTTAATAATTAATATATTTTATTTAAAGGGAAATATACCTATTGCGAGATTGACACCAGACGATATTGAGGCTCGATCGGACTGGTGGATTTCTAGTAAGGCATACTTCGACGGATTTATTGATCAAGTTGAACGAGTACCTTTTGATGTTAGCCGTCAAAACATGGAAGAAATTCCATCCGGTATTTACCGACAGTTTGTTGAACAAAAAATTGAACTTGAAAGAAATAAAAAAGTTGTTGATGACATTAAGGAAGAAATGCAAAAATTTAAGGAAGAGATGAATGCTCGGCCGGTGCGACAACAGAATACAGTACCGATTATTGTTGGACAACATTATGGGTTAAGCGATTTTAGTGAATTCCGAAGCATGCATGTATATTTTTTGTACATTTAATATAAGGTATTGTAATTAAAGAATATAATTTTGTATTTACGGGTGTTCACAGGGTGGTCCGTCTTCATTCATGAATATGGGTACGCCACCAAAATTCCAAACCCCAATGTGGTCCCAACGTGGTTCATCTGATTGGCAAAGATAGATGCCGGAGCAGTCGGCCAGTCACTATTGACAACCCTCGTCGCATCCTGGTTCTTATTATTCGTTTGGTCAAGTGCCATCTCATATGGGTAGGCCAAATTTGCAAACCACTATTGACACGCAACATGATGTTGATGGCATAGTTGACCAGGTAATCCTATTTTTATATACGAATATAATTATGTAGTAATACCCATCATGAATTAATAAATTCTTATTAATTGTTTTTTTTAGAATATTCTGAATAAAGGGAAAAGGCAACAACTTCCTAGCAAGTATCTAGTAACTCCATTCACGGTACAACCTCCTACTACAATGGTACAAAATCAGCGTGTTTCTAAAACTAAAAATAAGGGGAAGAAGGCTAATTTATCGCCTGTGAATCTTGGGGATATTTTTGAGGGTTACAATAAAGAAGAGAATAACGTTACGTTTTTGGGTTCCCAATTTACTAGTAATATCTTATTCTCTGAGAACGTGAACCCTGCAAAGGTAATTGCTAATCTTGTATATAAATGAACAAATAAAATAATGTAAGTATGTGTACTCATATTGGTTATTAACTTGGTTGATTAGGTGCGGAGAGGAAATTATGAAAATGTATTGAACTTTCTAAATTACCCATATCCGATATACTTGGATTGTTATATGAGAGGTTATATAGTACCAGTTTCGTTTTGGCAAGAATTGGTCCCTCATTTGTGTAGGCCTAACATGCAAAGTCTTTCATATGGCAACCCAAATGGTTGGTTGGGTGGAGAAGTAAGTTTATTTATACATGTTTAATAAAGCGAAATGAGTAACTATTTTAAATCCCTTTAGCCAAAAACTTTTATTTATTTTGTTACAATGTTTTGAATTAGCACATGAACTCGTGGATGGAGTTTCTGATAAGGAGTAGGCCTTTAAATGCCAACTGGACACTGGCCTATACTAGTACAATAAGTGTACATCCAGAGAACAACCAATTTATCATTATGAATGACCCTCACGTCATTGGAACATTGGATGGTTCCACGCGTCCATATCCATCTTGGAATGATGTTGACTGGGTACCTATCTTTTTAGTTATTCGTTTTAAAACTTTTAATACAACTTATGCATGAATTGTATTTAATTAGTTGTTTTTATCTTTGTAGGTGTTTTTGCCAATACATGTTGCTGGAAATCATTGGGCCACGGGTGTTATAGATTTAGATCATTCTCATTTTTACGTGTTTGACTCCCTGGCTAGTGATGAAAACAAGGATGTGATATGGCAACTAATTAATTGTTGGACCCCCTTGCTTAATCACATTTTGGAAGATCGTGGTTGTTTAAATAAAACTAGACAACCACATAATTTTGAGTATTCATATAATCAAGGTTTGGATATATATGTCCCTCAACAAACCAACTTGTCAGATTGTGGAGTCATCACATGTTGGTTAATCTATTGTTTGTGTGTCCACATAAAACCAGTAGTGCAAGGTAATACTGGACAATTTTTTGAGAATTTTAGAAACGATATGTGTACACGTTTTTATAGGTGTAGGTGTGAGGATACTAGAGATTGTGGTTATGATTAGTTTTGAATTTTGTATGTTGAAATCATAACGCTTTGAGTGAAATAATATTGTATATTACATTACAGAATAATAATATTGTCCAATTGTACAAACATGAACACACCTTAAAAACGTATCTATACATAATAATGGCTAGGTTTTAACTCAGGCACTTCCAAGAACTGAATTTGAAAATTACATTACAGAATTTAATAACAATACTGAATTTGAAAATTACAATAATAATAAAAACATTACATAATAATGTTAAACTAATGAAACCGTATCCTTTCGGAAAACCTCAACCACATTTCTTTTTGTAATGTTAAGGTAATGCTCTGATGGTTTAGGAGTAAAAACTGAGACATTAGCAAGTATTATAGCAGCTCCTACAGTAATATCCTTTCCATAACTACCCATATCAAGGACTTTGTAGTGTATTGTTCTAGGTATTGTACCTGATAGATCTTTCAGGGTCACATTTAAATCTCCAAGAGCATTCGGATAACAAGACTTGACTATTGCAACAACTTGTTCAAGTTTTCCCTTTTTAAGAAAGTTTTTGATGTCTCCCAAACATCCAGTAACAGTGCCACCAAATGCAATAACATAGTTAGTGGCGCTAACCCATGCCCAACTGTTAAAATCAGCATCCTCACCCACATCCTCAACAACTTTCTGCATATATTCTTGTGTCGAACATAAAGCCCATCTGGATCAAGAATAAGACATTTTCTTTAAGCTGCTTGGCTCGTCTGAACAAGGACCCACTAGCGGGTATTTATCCTATGGGTTTGAGGTTGTGGAAGATGGTTCACAACTGTGCTACTAGGGCGGATATTATGTAACTGGATTTGGGTTAAGGGAGATGTTGAAATGTGTGATACTAAGGAGTACAACGGGTGTTAACTGGAGATCGAATCATCTATATCTAGACTGAAGTACCATGGTTCATATTTTTGTTATTGAAATGGGAATCCATTTGAGAGAGTTGTATATAAGAAGTTTGTGACAAATTGAGTAAATGGTGATGGGTTATTTATAGGGAATATTTTGATGCTTTATAGGTGAGAATTATGTTTCTAGGTTAAAAAAAATATTTTTTACTACATAACTTTTGCACGATCTACATTTTATCTTTTAATTAAATGAGTCGATAGGACAACTCTTGACATTAAGTATATCACGCATAACTTTGCGCGATCTACATTTTTTAACTTTTAATTAAAAGCGTCGATAGGACAACTCTCTGACATTAAGTATATCACGCATAACTTTGCGCGATCTACATTTTTTAACTTTTAATTAAAAGCGTCGATAGGACAACTCTCTGACATTAAGTATATCACGCATAACTTTGCGCGATCTACATTTTTTAACTTTTAATTAAAAGCGTCGATAGGACAACTCTCTGACATTAAGTATATCACGCATAACTTTGCGCGATCTACATTTTTTAACTTTTAATTAAAAGCGTCGATAGGACAACTCTCTGACATTAAGTATATCACGCATAACTTTGCGCGATCTACATTTTTTAAGGTTGATATATAATTCTTGAAACGAATATGTATTCATAACATTCTAAGCTAAACCTTAAGAAAAATGTCGTCAAACTTAAAAAACTTCAAGTGCTTAATTCATTTTAATGAAACACAACGCGGTTCCATACTGTCAGAATATTTGACATACTCAATGTTACATGAAATGGTGATGCAGAAATTCAAGTTGGAAGCAAATGTTGTGATAAACTTATCGTTTAAGCTCTCGTCATTTGACTTTGCTGTTGATATCACAGACGACGCTGAGGTAAAAAATTTTGTTGAGTGTACTTGTAACTCCAATGATGAATTCGCACATTTGTTTGTTGCTGAACAGAAAAATAATCAAAAAAATATGTTCTTTAATTTTTTTTAAATCACCAACTTTAGAAAACGAAGGCCCATCTAATCAAGAAATACCATCGTCTCATTTGAATAATAGTTATAACAAAACGTCTTTTTTAAACAATGGTTTATCTGTTGATTTAGGCCAAAATGATTTTCATATGAACGACTCCCTACACTTGCAAAATGAGCCACATTTTTCAAATCCTGAATCCTCATTTGACTTCAGATCAAACGATTATAACGTAGATGATGTGGTTAATGAAAATCCCCAAAACAAAATCCATAAATGGCAAAAGTTCTTATCATTTGAGCCTGAAATTCCAGATACACCAGTTTACAAGGAAAACCTATTATTTCAAAGCAATATAATCAACAATCAGAAGTTGAAAAGGGTAACATTTTTGACAACAAAGAATCTTTGATCTTGGCTGTTAGGTTGAAAGCTTTAAGCGAAGGTTTTCATTTTTTAACAGACAGGTCAGACCCGGAAATATGTTACTTAAAATGTTATAATTTTGCTGAATGCGATTGGTATCTTCGGGCGACCCTGTGGGATAATACAAAGAAATATTACATTACATATCTTAATGATGTTCACACTTGTTCCAAGACTCAAACATATCCTAACCATCGAAATGCAAACAAAAAAGTCATTGGTCACCTTCTTACTCCAAAATTACAAGATAGGTCACGTGTTTTAAGAGGGAAAGATATACAACTAGATATTCTATCAGAATATAAAATACATATTTCTTACCAACAAGCAATGAAAGGGAAGCACTACGGTATACAACAGGTGAGGGGTTCACCATACGAAGCATTTGAAATGCTCCCGTATTATTGTTATAACCTAGAAAAAAAAATCAAGGGACAGTAACACGTATCAAAACAGACGATAACGGAGTTTTCGAGATGTTATTCATTGCAATTGGTGCTTCGGTAAGTGTTGCTCACAAAATCTATATAATAAAATTATATTACATCATAAAAGTATGTTTATAATCTTTTATTACAGATTCGTACGTTCCTCAATTATCTACGCCCGGTGCTTATGATCGATGCTGCGCATTTAAAGGGTCTATACAAGGGGACAAATCTCGTAGCTGTGGCCATGGATGGAAACAATCAGATTGTGCCAATTGCATTTGGTATCTGCAAAGGGGGGGAACAGTCCATGTTGTCATGGGGATGTCCGCTTCATAAAAGAATGCATTGGTTGATATCCCAATTGTATTCATATCTGTAGGCAGGCTGCTAAGCTTTGGCATAGAAAAGATATTCCATTTAGCCATTCATTGCTATGTTGTCGTCATCTTATGATGAACTTAGGATTGAAAAACAAAAAAAGAAAAGGTTTATTTTGGAGCATATGCAAGGCGTTTTACAACGAGTAAGACTTGCAAACAAACATGAACACACTACAAATTGTTCAGCTGATGCACATGAAAAAGCTTTGTAGATGCTGGTCATCAAGATGGTCACAGAGAGCATTGCCTCTAGCTGCGTTACTAATTATATGTCATCAATATGTGTGGAGTTGCCAATGCTTGTAGTGTAATATATAGAAAAGATGCACCGTTTGTTTAAAGTTAGCGGAGACGTACCGTGCGATGGTGCAAGAATGGTACTATAAACGTCGACAATTGGCAGGTATTATTCTACAAAAACATAATATACAACTATTTTTTCGTTGATAACAACTTCTATATTCATTCTTGTTTATCTACCATTGTAGCCAAATATGACGTACGGAAATAACTGATTGGGGCAGCAAAACAAAGTGGAAATAAAAAGTGGAAAAGTGTGACATCGGTTTTTTAAAGGTCGTTATCGCATATCATACGAGAGTTTCAACGGTCAGTACTTATCCGTGAGGTCAACTTACAAACAGGGCATTGTGGATGTCGTAAATGGCAACTATCAGGGCTTTCCGTGCCTTTGTGGTCAGTAATAGCGTATAAAAACGTTTTTTGGGTTTTTGACGGATTGTGTGAATTTTGTGGCAGATTGGTTTATAAAAACCAAAATATCAAGCCATCTTATTCTGAACTCAATTCATTCCCTTGGAAATATCAACAATGGGAAATTTCCAGGAGTATTATTAAAAAGTATTCCTCACCTCGCATGGACAACCCACAACCTGGACGTCCTACAAATACAAATCGTATAAAATCTCAAGGAGAGGAGCCAAGAATAATACGTTGTACCAGATGCACACAAACGGGACACGACGTAATCATGCTGGTCTACCCTTGTCGTTCAAGCGCCTGTCAACAAAGTTACACACAAATGATCAACAATTTATACAAAAACAACCAACCATCTTTCAACAACCCAGACTGTCAACAGTCTGACAACAATTTCATAATATTAACGTCGACACATCACAACAATACGCTGACACCACATACCCATCACAACCTTACTGTCAAACACCATACCCATCGCAACCTTACGACCAACATTTTGCAAACACCTCTCAACCATACACTGGACATTACACAGAATCATCTCAAATGTATGAACAATACAACTCTCAGCAGTATGATGCGCAACATCTAGATGATATAAACACGAATGGTTCAAATAGTTGGTTTAACTCGTTTGGGTTCTAGAAAATTGTATGTTATTATGCTTTCTGTTGGTTTGTTGTAAAAATTTAATGTCTCATTTTAATGATGTAATATATTTGTATTTCAATTCAACTATTTATGTACCTACAATAAACACTGCATTACTAATTAAACTTTATATCTATAAATATTGTAAACAACACAATTAAAGGGGTAATGACAATAATATCTACTGCAATTTATACAAATTGAACAGTAACTACAAACATGTTTATGGCAAACCAATGACTAGACATGTCACAGACACAAGTATACAAATTATTATTGTAGACAATTTATGTCATGAATTTGACAAATCAATGAAAAGTTGGACAGATAAATCACATAATAGAAACATTGATTTGACAAGTCCCTGACACTAAGTGGATCACGTACCATTGTACGCGATTTATCATATATATATGACAAACCAATGTTATATTGGAAAACACAATCACTACAAATATATACTTGACTTGACAAGCACTGACATTAATAATAATTGGTATATTGATTATTTTTTGTAGCATGTAATGTCCTTGTTCTAGTGTGTAACAATAAAATAATTGATATATTGAAAAAACAATATGATGGGTACAACTTTAAAATTCGCAATTATTATATATATACCAGTATACAACTCCATATTTTCAATAAATTCATTTCAATTAACATTTCTTACATTCCAAAGATGTCGACTTCATCAAATACTACTTTCGAGTTCGATGTAAATCACAACGGAGAATTTAAACTTAACCCCCTAACCTACCAACATGGTTCATTACTTAATATTTACGTTCCACAAATGGGTTTTGAAGATATGGTTAGCTATCTAAAATGGAAAATACCAAGACAATTCAATACTCTTTACTACATGTTGCCACCAAACTACGCATTATCAGGTATGAAACAAATTAAGAATGATTATCATACTAATGTTATGTATGACATTGCAAAAGTTGTTGGGAAGCTCCAGATTTTCATTTCTCATACTCAAATAGATTTAAGCACGGTGTTGATTCCAAACGATGGTTCTTTGGAAGAATCATTTGCAGGTGTCATTTCTAAGGAAACTGAAATAAAACTAGAAGAATCACTCAGCTATCTACATCAAATGCAAAAAAAAAGTTTGATTACTATGAATTACTTGGTGAACTAGGTTTTATTAATAAAACAAAACCTCATACACCCTACACGCAAACCGTTTTCAATTTTGTGGTTCATAATAGTGGTCAGTTGGTGCTCGATGAAAAGAATAACACGATGTACGTCAACGGTGGAACATTCAACATCAACATTCCAAGAATGAAACTAGCAGATCTGAAAGAATATTTGTTAAATATTGTAGGTACAAACATTCATGCTCTTTATTATAAAATACCACACAATGGATTTTCAGTAACCGTTAAGCTTAGAAACAACTATGATATGCATGTCATGTTTGATATATGTTCAGCGCAGTACAAATTGGAAATCTACATTGACCATATTGGTGTCAATTTTGTTATACACAAATACATTTTCCCAAATGCTAGCTTGGCAGAAATGATGAACCATGTCATAACTGACTATTCAAGTGAAAATGAAGGCATTATAAGGCAGGAAACACAAAATGATTACACTTCCGACCAAATGGTTGAATGGGCGGAACAAGAACACTTTGAATACGAGGAAACCAAGGTATCATGTCCGAAGATAGATCTAAGCTCTATGTTGATTCACAACAATAGATCAAAGGAAGAATCATTCGGAGGTATCATTTCAGAAGAACAAAAAAAAGAAGAAGATGAATCAGTAAAGCTATCTACATTCAACATGCAGAAGACAAAAAATAAAAAACCAAGTTCAACAAAAAAACATTTGAAGAATCATTTTTAAATAATATTCAATGTAACTCAATATGATTAACAATGATTTTTCAATGTACACTTTTTGTTCATCTTTTTCTTAATTAAAACAAGTGAATGACAGTTGTAATTGGCGTGTAGAATGAAAATGAAAATAGCACTAATAATTATACAATATATGTCAGTGTTTTTTTGACTATTTTTAGTCTCGTGACACATAACCTCAACATCTATTCCCTATATCAAGCTAGGCGATCATCTACAATAGAAAACCTGTCTCTTCATACACACACTTCTTCTCTCCACTAACATACTACATGCATATGAGAAAATGAGGCACGTCAAGCAATTGTTTCAAAACTACAAAGGGAGATTCAAGCTGAGGAAACACTAGCACATCAATTGTTTTGCAACTTAACACGTTATACAGAGGAAATGAATATCCGTTCGTTACAAATAACAAGGTTGCAAACTCTGCCTACAACAAGCTGTAATACCTACGGATTACATGCTTTACTAATGATACTTGAAACAGATATCCGTACCACAAACATCATTCTACGAACAAGACAACTATTGTTGAGAAGCATTTCTGCAAAAACTTCGTTTACAATTACATGGCAATATAGATTATAAAATTTTGTTGCTGAAAATCACAAGGCCAACCATGTGTGTTTCTAATTCGTGTTGCTTGTTGTTGTGTTTCTAAGTTGTGTTAAAGAAGGTTTCATACATATAGATTGTTTAAATAAAAATGGTGGGGGGGGGGGGTTTATTTTTTTTTTTTTTGATTGCTATGTATCTGTTTTTTCAATATATTATATGAATCAATTACTTTTTTTTTCAGAATGCATAAAAAAAACTACTCAATCAACATGCTGTCTATCACTGCACATTTCACGTGAATTACAACATGATTTGACAACACAAATTTTTTAACTGTAACATATAAGACAACTCAATGACGATTGTTCGTCTATCACTGTCAAATACACGCGAAATTACTAAAGTATCTGTCAAGTTATTGACTATAAATAGACACATATTTTAAGCACTCTTACTCATAAATATTTTTATCCTTCACACAACTTATTAATTTTATCTTTTCATTTTTCACAATGGCTAGTAACCCAAAAAACGTTAGGTTAACTGTCCTTATGAAACTACAAAGAATGCAATTGATGAAGAGCTATTTTGGAGGAACAAATTTTTTTAGCTTTGATGCATCGCTTTGCTGATAGGTTTACGGATCGAGGGTTGAAATTAACAATCTGATGATTTTGCACGATCACGCACTTGTCGACTATGACAAGTACGCCCTAGGATGCATGACTGGGGCGGACATGAAAAAATGTGTATACTTGAAAACACCAACACCAACTTCACCTTCTGTTTCTTTGAACTAATTCAAGAGACAGACTATCAATTTATATCGAATTCAAATGAGAAAGTTACAAACTAGTGCAGTGAAAGTATACAGTGAAAGTGTATAGTAAAATATACTATTTGGTACTATTCGGTACTATTCATCTACAAGACCTAAAAAACAAAAAAAAAGTATATCACCCTCATAGCCACGCGATCTACAAATAAAAAATGGTACTATTCGGTACTATTCATCTCTTTCATAGGTTTAAAATTTGTGATTTTAAACATTTTACAAAATGAAAAACTGACACATTTTGCACCATCGTATCTTAGGCATATTAAAACTATTTTTATTAAATCTTTATTCATTAAGTAGAGCTCATCAAAGACTACACAAATGACCAAATAAATTATTTTAAATAAAACATTTGAGTATCCAAATACGTACGCAAACATGCCCGAGATCAATAAACTAAGCATGGCATACCCTAAACCCTAATATTATACCTAACCGGACTCGAAAAAAAAAAAAAATTTTTTTTAAGTAAATCGCGGGGGGGTGGCGCGATCTACATTTTAAATTTTTTTTTTTTTTTCAATAACCAAAAAAAAAAAAAATTTTAAAGTAAATCGCGGGGGGTGGCGCGATCTACATTTTTAATTTTTTTTTTTTTTTCATTAACCGCAGAATGAACGACACGTGGACAAATGTAGATCGCGGGTGTGGGGGCGCGATTTACATGGGTATTTTGAAAAAAAAAATTTGTCAGTGTCATTTCAAGATAACACGTAACCCAAATGGGTACTGCGAAATTTTGTCCTTTATTGACTTTTTGAGTTTTTCTTTATCAACTTTGACCTTAAATATTTTTGTTTGTATTATATAACACTTGATGAAAAATATAACAATGAAAATACATTCAATAACGAATCTATTCGTATATTTACATCAATTATTATATAACACAAAAGAAAATATTTAAGGTCAAAGTTGATAGAAAAAGACTTAAAAAGTCAATAAGGGACTATTATTTTGAGACGAAGGGAGTAATTAATATACTACTAGGTAGGTAAAACAAACGGATAAGGATCATCTCATGTTCATTTTGAACATGAGAGGTCATGTTCATTTTGAACATGAGAGGTCATGTTCAAGTGTATGTGAGTGAAGGCTTAAAATTAAATAAAACAAAAGTATTACAATCATGGCCCACTTTTTTTTTTCTCCTCACAACATAACCAACATTACCTCTCATGTTCATTTTGAACATGAGAGGATCTTTTTCCAAAACAATATTATACTTTGTCTTTTTTATCTTCTTTTTTTTTGACAAAAACTACATACAATTGGTACAAATGTACAATAATATAGTTGGGCCTTAACTAAATTTATTCTTGGTTTAGTTAGACTTTTTTGTTTGTAATTGGTGTATACTTGCGTTTCGAAGAAACAAGAGAGGAATAAATTACAATGCTATTAACCTACGGCCCAGGTCCATCAAGAGTAGTAATGGTTTCCCATGCTTGGTAGAAGGCATTTTTGGTTTGACATTTTTTTTTGCAAGGTTGCAATTTTTGACCCAGTACCTTGTGAATGGTTTTATTTGGAAAATAAAAAATTTACAATTATATAATTCGTGACGCTATGCAATAGTGAATAAATATGAAATTTGTGATCATGAATAACTCATACCAATTATATGACAATATCATAAATATTCAAGACCAATTGTCATGATGACACCTAGCCCCGTGAATAATATAATTGTCATATAATTGGTGAGTCAAACATAATCACAAATGATCCATTGTTAAAATATGAAATATAATATTCTATTGTCTTCAGGTTCTTGAGGAGGAGATTGCTTCACCTGTTGAGCTGGCAAAGGCCTACATGAGTTCCAGGCCTTCTAAGGCAGCACTGAGACAAGATTTAGTGCTGCATAATAACGCAACGGGCTTTTTAAAATCACCAAATACATTAATTGCCCCAAAAATTGAAAATGGATTCACAACACCAAGATCTCGAGGCAGATCGGCAATGTACTGCATGGCCCGCACACCATATGCCAAATCTCCTTCAACTTATACCCAAAAGGTTTGCTTGATCTGCATGCCTTTATTCAACATACTGTTATACTTTTCAATAATGCTAAAGTATAATCTATTACTAGTAATAATTACTATGTTTTTCTTAAACTGTGGTTGTGTCGGGAGACAACACCTCAGATCCTAACTACTAAAGCATAAAGAAATATGTTTCATAAGCTCATTTTGAAATAAGCCATAAGCCGAAACAAACAGCCCGTAAATAACAGATCCTAACTACTAAACCCTAGAGAAACATGAAAAGTAACAGATCCAGATCGAGATCTCGAACCTTTCTTGACCAGCAGTATCCCAAATCTGAGCTTTAACAATCTTATCATCAACACGAATACTTCTGGTAGCGAATTCAACGCCAATTGTTGACTTAGACTCGAGATTAAACTCATTTTTAGCAAATCGAGAAAGGAGATTTGATTTACCGACACCTGAGTCTCCGATCAGGACTAGTTTGAACAGGTAGTCGTAGTCATCGTCGGCTCTGTAAGCCGCCATTGATTGATAATCTGATGAGAATGTTATTAGGGTTTATGAGTTTTTGAATCTGATCTGGTGAATCTTATTAGGGTTTATTCAACTGATTGAAATGTTGTACAGTATAAATATCTATCTTTATTATTAAGATGGATTCACGAGATTCAGAGCGAGAGAGAAAGAGAGGCGCGTACGCGTTTCGAAAAATCAGGATTTGCTAGATAAAGCCTTTGCCCTTGAATATCCTACACTTTTTATATGCCAAAATAAATTTTTTTTTTTTTTTATATTTTAAGAGGGGTAATACAGGGCTGAGCATTATTGACCTCAATTATTTCGGTCCGGTTCTTGATTCATTTTATTATTTATTTTTTGTCTTTGGTTTGGTTCGGTCGGTCTTACACATAACTAACTATTATGCTTTGTTAGACATGACGGACCGATGAACCGGACCGGATCTGACTGGCGTAGGACCTGGACAGAACATTACGGTCCGGTCCTCGATCCGAACTTTTAGACCAGATCGTTTTTCGGTCTAGTCCGATCCTGTCTGGTCCGGGTTTCAGGCCGTGCTCAGCCCTAGCTTAATATACAAATATGTTACTATAGCTTTCAAAAAAGTTCGCTTATGTTACTGAACTTTCATTTTGTTCACTTATGTTTATAAACTTATAAGGATCATTTTTTTTAGTGTTAATTTAAGTTACTTGAATGCATATTTTTTGATAAATTAAGTAACATAAATTTTCTGTTTTTACAAGTTCAATAACTTGGATGAATATTTTTATAAGTTGAGTGACTTCAAATTTCATGTTTTATGAGTTTAATAACTTAAGTGAAAAAAATAAAAAATTAGTAACTTATGCAAACTTTCTTGAAAAAGTTACTAACATGTTTGTATATCAACTTTGTTTTAATCAATCAAAATCTATCGCTACTTCATGCATACTTTTATAACACTACTAATATATAAACACTCTTATTAACAAAATTCTTATAACACGCTACTAAAAATATCATACTCATTCGCAAAATAATAATAATAAAAAAATTATAACGAGATGTGATTTAGAATTGTAGATGACGTGGGGACGGAGGTGTGCAAATTGGCAGTGTTATAAGTGCAAATAAATCCTTATGACATGACATATAGGGGGTGTTTCTTTTTCACTTAGGTTGGATGGAGTAATGGCTAACTCACCATTCAAATGGGTAGTCACCGAACAAAAGCTTACGTCGGTTGGAACAAGTCGCGTGCGACTTAGGTGCAAACATGTGAGCCACTCACCACCGTGAGTGGTAATGACTTATTGTAAGTTCGCTGTTCCAAACATTTCCTTCAAGTAGACGACAAATTTTAAATTTGAATGAATTCGAACTTTTTGGTATTTTATGTTTTGTCGAGAGAAAGGATCCAAATGCCCCATCAATAAAGTGATAAAAAAATCCGGATTGAAAGATAGGCATAGATAGTCTAATCAAGAGGATTAGGCATGAGCATACAAAATCAGTCAAATATGAGAAGGGCCCCACTTTCATGTTATTGTTTGTATTTATAAAAAAAATTAAAACCCTTTTTTTACCTATAAATACTTACTACTTCATTCATTTTTATACACAAACTCTTCCTATTTTTATACAATCTCTCTAAAAAATTAACACTCATTTTTATTTTCAAAAAACATGTCTCAACAAAACACTCCCCGACCCAACAAACGTCAACCAAGAAACCCCAACCGGAGCAATCCGTCGACACCTGAAGGCACGTTTGCGCTCCGAAACCCATCACCGAACACGAACTTATTACAGCCACAATCATACTATCATCAACCTTACCCAAACCAACCATACCGAAACCCGGCACCGGCACCAGAACAATACGGGTTTCACGTTTACGGGTCACACCCAAACGCTTTTCAGCATTACTCGTCCCAACCTTCATCGTTTCCATTTAGCCACCAAGACTACGTGTCATAAACCCAAATGGGTGGTTCGTCATCACAACCACGTACAGATCAAGTCCATTCTCCGATTAATGCATTTTCGCTCGAAGAGTTGTACACGCCTGATTTTTCAGAGTCTTTGCAAGAAAACACCGGTTTTTGGCAAGCACCCAATCCTTACGAAGTTCCGATTGAACAAGTCGAGACATCACTAACGAAGAAGAAGAAGGCGACCCGTAACCGCCAAAAAAAGACGATTCAAAGCGATGATGCACCCCGGCAGACTTCGTGGACAACAGAGGAAGAAATTGCGTTGTGTAAAGGTTGGCTTGCCGTTTCTGAAAACAGCAAGCATGGTAACTCGAGGAAGCAAGGTGGCTTTTGGTGTGAGGTTTTGTCGTACATAGAGAGCAAAACACAACAGTACGGTCTTCGAACGTACGATATGGTGATAGAAAAATGAAAGACGATGCGCCCGTCTGTGGTTCGGTTTTGTGGGATTTACAATAACATCATGCGTATGGGTCCGGAGAGTGGAGCCGGAGACGCAAATTACGTTTAAAGCCCAATGATTCACTATGAAATTGACATCGTACTTCCCTTTAAACTTCGCTATTGTTGGGAGATTTTAAAAGATCATCTAAAATGGCAAGAAATAGCAATTCCAAACTTCAACACATGGTCTAAGGGAGGTAGCAAGAAGCACAAGTCAACTGGTTCTAGTTCGTTCAACACAGAGTCCTGTAAAGCTAGTATTAATCTGAATACTAATGTTGACGACAACGATGAAGATGAGGTGCAGGAAATTCAACGACCAGAGGGCAGGGACAAAGCGAGAGCTGCTAAGAGAAAAAATAAAGGGTCAAAATCATCGGCATCGTCAAGCGTAAACGAGGATGCATTGGCTAGGTTGATGGTAACCGAGATGGGTGCTTAGGAGAAAGAAGAACGCTTAGCATTTTTAGATATCAAAAGGAGGGGGTAGAATGTCGTGAACGAGAGCTTGAACAACAAGACATGAGATTCTATCTCCAGCCATACGATCACTTGGTCGGGGACCAGCGAAAGGCAATGGATGAAATAAGGGCAAAGATCAAGGCGAAGTATAATTTGCAGTATTAGTTTACGTTTAAGTTTTTTATTTATTTATGTATCGTGCCGTTTTTATTTATCTATGTATCGTTCAAGTTTTTTATGTATGAATAAAAGTTTTTAATTTAGTTGACGTTTTTATTAATTTCATACGTTTACGTTTACGTTTTTATTAATTTCGTATGTTTACGTTTATGTTTTTAATTTATGAATGAATGTAATTAAATAAAAAAAATGATGTGTAAGGCTGTGCGGAGTAAGGGTGAAACTCACCGTTTAGACACCCACTCACCATTTATTCCTTATTCCGGCTACCCAAAGTCTCGCGTGACTTGGGTCTTCAAAGGTGAGCCACTCACCGGTGGTGAGTGTTAACAAAGTGGACCCATTTTTTTTAATTTAATTTAGTTGGTTTGTGAGTGTGTGTGGGTATATAGTGGGGTATATTTTATATAAAGTGGGTATTTTAATGAAATGTGAGTTTAGTTGAAAGGTGAGTTGTTATTACGGTTGAAAGGTGAGTGATAAAGTTGGAGAGAGAAAGCTGACGTGGCGCTGAGGTGTAAGGTGAGTGGGTGTTTCTTACTCCATACAGCCTAAGGTGAGTTGGGTATGAAATGTGAGTGTTATTGCGGTTGAAAGGTGAGTGATAAAGTTAGAGAGAGAAAGCTGAAGTGTAAGGTGAGTGAAGGGCTCTTATTCCTTCCAGCCTTATTATTGCCTTAATTCATTTTAATGAGGAGATACCAAAACTTCTCTCTTGATTAAGTAGTTTATATGGATATCTCTGAACCACTTAATTTAATAAACGAGTCCGACACTCCATCACTCACTCTTATATTTGATTGATGAAAAGTATAATTAATAAAAATAAATAAAAAATTGTACAATATTAAAGTGGATATTATTTTAAGACCGAAAAAGTAACGCTATTGTTTCCTCTTGGTCTTTTCATTTCTTTTCGTAAAACTACTGAATTGAATACGTGTTAATTTTTTTACCAAATCTAGCAAAATGAGTCAACGACTTCAATAGTCGTTGATTGAATTTTATACTAAAACATTTCAAAATGGAACATGTTAGTACAAAATAAGTGCCGGGCTTAAAATAGGGCTCAAATCCTTCGTTGGGTCGGGCTTTCGAATGATTTGGGTATCAGATCTTGTACTAGAGCAAGAGAGGTAAGATGATTTCCTGCACAATTAAATGGAAATCGTTAGCCTTACCGCGGGGACGGACCCTGCGATTAGACTCCAACGTGAGGGTAAGTAAACATGTAGAGGAAGAAAGTGCGTGTATGTAGAGTGAGAAAATCATACCGTTCATTGTGTCATAAGGTCCCTTTTATAAGCGAGTGAAATATTAGGGTTTCCTAATATTTCGTTTGTTTTGTTAGTGGTCGGAGTGGGTCCCTTGTCGGGCAAATTTCCGCGGACAGAAGTAGCCTATAGTTAGGTCCGCGTCCATTTTGCTGTGTCCGGGCCGTTACCAGTGCGGGATTGGGTTTAGTTTCGGCCCATGACTGCTACGTTGGGCCCAGAAGCCTAAGTGGCAGTGTGACCTAAGCCCGGAGGCTTGGTATACCTGCTGGCTTGGTATACCTGTTATACGTCATCAAGTCCCCCTAATCTAGTACGATATTGCCTGCGGACTATGTCTCGCGTGCGGTGATCAGTGTTAGACTTCAGGTTCATTGCTAATGATTTGCCGCCTTCCGTGGTCATGTGTCTTCTCTGCGAAGCTTCCTTATCAAGTTGGTGACGTTGAGGTGACGTGGACCGGTGTTGTCCTTTTATCTTCTGACTGATGTGACGTATTTACAGCTTTTTTAACTGTTTCGTAGGCGAACCCCAACCGTTGATCGCGTGAGTGGGTTACACGTGTCATCATCTAGCTGTGGGTAGATATAAATACACCGAGGGTATAAATACCTCCTCCTATTTTTACTATTTCCTTTTCCACAACTTTACTTTCCGCCATTGTTGGTTTCTTCAAGCTTTTAATCTTTATCATACGTCCGCATCTCGTTTTCCTCTTTTTTAAGGTTCTTCAAATTTTCAGGTTTGCATTTTTCCTCACTCGTCTTTCCCAATGGCTAATTTTGCTGCTAAATAACCTATTATGACCCAAGAAATGGTAGATAGCTTTTATATTCTGGCTGAGGTTCATCCCACTGCTCCAGGGCGTGATAAAACCATTACCCAATTTTTAGTCGGCAAAGTAGGTGTATATAGTAGGCTCTTTGATGTTTGTGGCCATAGGATTCTGTTTACAAAAATTTTTATGGCCGTTCTCAAATACTTCCGTGTGTATATTTCTCAATTGTCGCCTTTTGGCGTGGCTTGGGTGTCTCATTTTGAGGTTCTGACGCGTTTACTTAACCTTTCACCCTCAGTGACCGTGTTCCGCGCTTTCTATACCTGTACGTATAGCGATGGATTGTTTTCCTTTGCTAAGCGTTCTACTTCGGCTCCGTCTTGTTTTCCAAAACCCCCGGATTCCATAAAAAATTAGGCGGACCATTTTTTCTGGGTTGACTCTTGCGTATTTCCTATTTCCGTCCCTTTATATACGGGAGGTGTCCTAGAAAAGGATTCGGCTCCCC
Organism: Tanacetum coccineum; assembly: GCA_026074375.1. NCBI lineage: Eukaryota > Viridiplantae > Streptophyta > Magnoliopsida > Asterales > Asteraceae > Tanacetum > Tanacetum coccineum. The sequence continues at coordinate 101,476 of BQNB010000379.1, read as the reverse complement.
ATCTTACTGCTCGTCAAGAGCAAACCGTTAAACTTCTTGAAAGCCATAAGGCTCCTTTCCGCCGGTATCCGGAGTGCTTCTTATGCCTTGTGGGTTTGAGCCCGTACTATCCTTTTGACGAAAATTCTTATCCGGCTTTTGAGCATCCTGACAGAACGGGTGGGTGTTATTTCCTTTTAGTAGTGGTACTTTTATATTATAAAACCTGATTATTTGATGTTTATTTTGCAGATATGGGCTTGTTGGATTTTATCAAGACTGCTGACCCTCGGAAGGTCCGGGCGGTGGAGGTTCAGAAGGGAGATGATCAGGTGACATTGCTAGAGAGTACCCGACATTGCTTCATGCCTCTGGTGATTCCTGCAGCTGGGGGTAGTAGTTCTGTCGCGGCCACGGAGATCCCTGCTCCGACTGAAGGAGGGCAGGAAGATGTTGCTGAAGAGAATGCTTATCTAGAGTTAGCGGACCCGGATGAGGGTACGGCTATGGTGAGGCAGAGTGAGGAGGAGGTTGTTACGGAGCAGTCCAAGAAGGTTAAGAAGAGAAGATTGCAGAAGCAAAGCGATGTTCTTCCTGCTAAAAAGTTGAGGATAGATCACCCTGCCCTTGCTTCCGGCGCTGGTGGTAAAACTCTTGCCGGTTTAGAACAGATTAGGCCGACAGGTTCTTGCTTGCCGGACCAGGAACAGTTTATTTTTCCCTCCGTTGCTCCTCCTTCTTAGGAGAACGAAGGTTTTTTGGATTCTTCTGCCCGAACGAACCTTCGGATAAGTACTACTGTGGAGAGGTATATATATACACCCTTTGTCAACTGAGTTACCCTTTCTAAACATCAAATTTTATTTGTCTTTACAGCTCTAGTGCTTTGGCTATTCCGGTAGATACTACTGCTGCTGCCACAACTTCCACCGGGGCCGCTGCGACTACTAAATTGGCAATGGATGTTAATCTAGACTTGGCCGGTCCTTCCCATCCTGAGGAGGCGGAAGGGTCTGATGACTCTTTTTATTCGCCTACTACCTTGCACCCTTCCGAGGTGAAGCGCTGGTATGTCTCTAGGTAGAGCATTACCAATGATTCACTGCTAGACGATGGTTTTTCTTGTAGCATCTTAGTGGACCGTGTTGCTCCCCCTGCCTTCTTTTCTGCTCTTCGTAGTATGGACTACGATCAACTGTACACATAGTTTAACGTAGGGGCAACGCGGCAAGTCAGGGTTAAATATAATGCTCGTGGTAGGTTGCTGGAGGAGAAAGATTTAGAGATCCTGAAGCTGAAGTCCAAACTGGCGGAGAAGGAGGCGGAAGCCGTGGAGGTTATCCGCCTCCGTGATCAAGTTTCGTCATTGTACGAGGAGAAGTATGCTTTAACCGCGGAGGTGTCAGCGCTCAGAATCACTGTTACTCAGAAAGAACATGACATCTCTTTACTTATCTCTCGTGCCACTTCTCTCGCGTCTACCTTGGACGATGCTAAGGTGACCTGTGCCAAGGCCGGGCACAAAATTACTTCCTTGGCATCTGAGCGAGATAGGCTCGCCTTTGAGGTATGTCTGTACCTTTTATTCCACATGTATTTGATTATTTTTGTTTGTGTTTTTAAGTGCTCTTGTTTTTGTAGGTTTTTTCTCTGCGTGCCAGTTTTCTGGATTTTAAGGAAAGGATGGAGGTTCAGTAGGAACAGAAGGCCCAGGAGTTGTACAACCGTGTTACCGAGCTTGAGGCACATGTAATGGATGTCTTCGGCCGTTTGGAGGGGAAATTCTACCGCACCTATTTGACTACTTTGGCCGAAAGAAGGTGGCTCCTGACTTATAGGATACAGCTTGCCCTCCTCAAATATTTGAAATCTCCTAAGTATTAAGGCACCCTGGGTCATGCTTTGGGTCGGGCTGTTGATTTTAGTATGCATGAAGGCTTAGAAGCCGGTCATGAGCATGGGACTGCCGGAAGAAGTCTCTCCGCGGTTGATGCTTACGACCTAGAGGCTGCCAGAGCACGCTATATTGACGCGGTTAAAGCCCTCGAGGATGTAGACTTCCCTTTGGTAAGTTTGTTGAAGTCTAAGAAAGATGCTGGGATGGATGAGGTTCTGGATTGCTTCCTACTGGACAGACCCCTTGCTGTCCTTCTGGAAGCTGCTTATTTACAGCCATGCATTGAGCAACTTTATGTTCCTATTCATCATGTTGGTGATACAACGGCCGTCGGGGAGACTTCCCTATCCTTTGCTTTGATGAACGTCCATGCCCGTACTGAGGGGGCCAAGAAGCATGCTGCGGCTCTCCGCCAACTGATGATGGATATAGTCTCTGCTCCTCTGTCTTCCCAGACTTAGGTGGGTGAGGCTAGTACTTCCGTGGCCCCTCTCTCCGTCGAGGATTATGATGAAGAAGACACGGATGAGGCCCTGGGAAGCGTTGTTGTCGTCCTTAAGTTTGAGACTTGTCACTTTTAGCTTCATGTTTGTGCCGTGACCTTATGTGGTCTGCTATGGCGGCTAGTTGTATCCTGAATACTTGTACGTTTCTCTTTTTGTATGTTGCAGCCGTGTATGGCTATTTCTTTTTGTGGCTTGTAAGTAATGTGAACGTGTGCTTTTTTACCACGGCCGTATGTTGGCCTTTTTGTTGCGGTTTCTAGCTTTAACACGTATGTTGCTACCTTTTTATTATTACTGTTGTACGTTTGTAATAGATAGTCTTATGAATATTTGTGGGTTATTCTCCCAGTGTCGGGTTTGCAATACCTCTTACACACCTGAGCTAATTTTGAGGTTGCTTAACCTTTATTATACGTAATAATAAAATTGTAGAGCGTGGCTCCTTGCATGCGCGTCTTAACAATTGATATAACTTTGCAAAGCCAAAATAATTTTAGGACTTAAAACTTGTGAGGGTAGCTAATCCCCACTTTTTCATTAAGATTCAAAAGACATTACAAATAAAGGAAAATTGAAATATTACCCTCCGGAGCATCATACGTGCCGGGCGGGTGCTTACACTTCACGTATATAACATTATTTTAAGATTACAGATGTTCCACGTTCGTGGAAGTTCATTCCCTTTGCGATCTTTAAGCTTGTATGCTCCCTTTCCTAATGCTTTCGTGACTTCATACGGTCCTTCCCATTTAGGTCCAAGTTTACCTCCGTCATTGGCGTGGCTTGCGTCATTGTTACGGTAGACCATGTCCCCCGGTTTGAAGCTTATGTCGCGGACTTTGGAGTTGTAGTATTTTTCCATTTTAGCCTTGCTTTTCGCCTCTTGAATTGCTGCTTGCTCTCTTTTTTCCTCTATGAGGTCCAAATTTATTTCTAAAGCTTTGTCATTCCCGGTCAAGTCTACTTTCGCAGTCCGAAGTGTTGGCATGCCTATTTCCGCTGGTATGACTGCTTCCGTGTCGTATGTTAGTGAAAACGGTGTCTCTCCATTGCTTGATTTGATCATGATGCGGTGTGCCCATAGGACGTGTGAGAGTTATCCTATCCAATCCTTGCTTCTTTCATCCAATCGAGCTTTGATTCCTTCTCCTAAACTTCTGTTTGCTCTTTCGACCAAGCCATTTGTTTGTGGATGCATCACAGATTGAAACACTAGCGGATACATAGTTTTTTACACCAGTCTTTGAATGGGTTGTCACGAAACTATTTTCCATTATCTGATACAATCTCCCCTGGTAGTCCAAATCTGCAGACAATGTTGTCCCATACGAATTTCTTCACTTGATTACCGGTGATAGTCGCGACGGGCTTTACCTTAATCCATTTGGTAAAGTAGTCAATGGCTACAATCAAAAACTTGACTTTGCATGGACCTTCCGAGAAAGGTCCGGCTATGTCAATCCCCCATTTATTGAATGGCCAGGGAGACGTGATGGGGGTTAAGTTTTGTTGCGGATTTCTTAGAATGGGGCGATGGACTTGGCAGTCATTGCATTCCCTTATTAGTTTCCGCGCATCTGTGTGCATTGTTGGCCTGTAATATCATGTCCGAATAGCCTTAGCAACCACAAATCTAGGACCGGAGTGCATGCTGCAAGATCCTTCGTGTATTTCTCTAAGGACGTAGTTTGCTTGAAGTGGTCTGACACACCGGAGCCATGGTCCCAAGAAAGATTTCTTGTATATGGTTCCATTGATCACGACATACCTGGATGCCTTGCGACGTACCGCTCTTGCTTTCTTTTTGTCTTTTGGAAGGATTTCCTTTGTGATGTATTCACATATGGGTGTCATCCATGTGTGTCCTTCCTCCTCCACTATAGCGAGGACTTCCTTCTCATTTATAGACTTTTCATTTAGTTCCTCCATAAGTACTTGCTTGCTAAGATGTGCGAAGCTTGTAGATGCAATTTTGCTTAGGGCATCCGCCTTCTTGTTCTCGCTCCGCGGTACTTGCTTGATGGAAAATTCTTTGAAGTTACTTGTGAGCGTTTTTACCTTTTCCAAGTACTGGACCATACCTGACTCCTTTGCAACGTAAGAGCCATTGACCTGGTTGGCTACAAGCCGTGAGTCTACGTTTGCTTGAAGGTTTTTTACACCCATTTGTTCTGCGATCCGAAGACCGGCTATTAATGCTTCATACTTAGCTTCGTTGTTGGTGGCCTCAAACCTAAACCTCATGGCGTATGTGAATTCGACCCCTTCTGGGTTTGTTAGTATCAGCCCGGCTCCGGAACCATCTATACAGGATGACCCATCTGTGAACAAAGTCCAAGGTTCTAGTAGTTCTTCTGGTTCTGTCATGAGTTCATCCGGGGATTCTTCCTCCGGTCGTTCCACGATAAAATCCGCCAATATTTGTCCTTTGATCGATATCCTTGGCCTGTATTAGATGTCATATCCTTCTAGCTCAAATTTCCAGTTTAGCATCCTTCCAGTGATTTTTGAGTTTAACAGCAGTTGTTTTATCGGCTGATCTGTGATTACAACAATTGTGTGTACCTGGAAGTATCTTTTCAGCCGCCTACTTGCGCTAAGCAAGGCTAACACTAGTTTTTCCATGGGGGTGTAGTTGATCTTCTGCCCTCGTAGGGCGCGGCTCACAAAGTACACTGGCATTTGCTTGCCCTCCCTTTCGGTCATTAAGACTGCACTGATAGCTTCCTTGGCCGCGGCTAAGTATATGATTAGCTCCTCCTTTTCATTTGGTGCGGTCAGCATTGGAAGATCCTCGATGAGTTTCTTCATCTGTCTGAAGGCTATTTCGGCTTCTTGAGTCCATTGGAAATCGCTCTTCTTTGTGCACTTCTTTAGGGTTTTGAAGAACGGTAGTGATTTTTTAGCTGATTTTGAAAGAAATCTGTTTAAACTTGCTAGTTTCCCGTTCAGCTTTTGTACATCTTTAAGGCATCCCGAAGACGGTAAGCTAAGGACCGCGTCTGCTTTGTCTGGACATACTTTCAGCTCGTCAGCGTTTACTTTGTAGCCCAAGAACATCCCCTCCTGCATTCCAAAGGTGCACTTTTTTAGATTTAGCTTCATGTTTATTTGCCGGAGAGTTTTAAATATTTCTGCTATGTCTCGGATAATTTCTTCTTTCGTGTGGCTTTTTATGACCAAGTCGTTGACATATACTTTCAGGTTACGTCCGATCTGCTTTTGGAACGCCCTGTCTACTAAGCGTTGATAGGTTGCCCCGACATTCTTTAGGCCGAACGACATCTTTGTGTAACAGAATATCCCTTGGCTCGTGATGAATGCTATTTTTTTTCATCATCCTCTGCCATTTTGATTTGGTGGTACCCTTTGTATGCGTCCAGGAAGCACTTGAGAGGGTATCCGCAGAGAGACTCTACTTTCCAATCTATCTCCGCAGGGGATAACCATCCTGAGGACATGCTTTGTTTAGATATTTGAAATCCACACACATTCGCCAGCTCCCATCATGTTTCTTGACCATGACCGGGTTAGATAGCCAGCTATGATAATGGACTTCTTTCATGATTCTGGCATCTACCAATTTTTCCACTTCCTCCTGGATCGCTTTATTTCTTTTCGGCGCTTGCCCCCTTTTCTTTTGTCTGGTAGGTAGGCATCCTTCTCGGACATTTAGGCGGTGCTCCGCTATGTGCCGCGGGACGCCCGTCATGTCTGCTGGCTTCCAGGAAAAAACATCCAGGTTTTGTCTGAGCAAAGCACATAGTTCTTTGCGTCCTTTTTCTGTTAGGGTAGATCCTATGGCTATTGTTTGCTCAGGGTATTCAGGATGAATGGCCACTTTTATCTTCTCCTCCAACACCTGACTGGTCACGGGGTGTTGTGTGTTAGGTCCGGAGATCATTGCACATTCCATCGGGATGACTCTGCTGCTTCGTAATGTTACCGTTCCTCCTTTGATTGGGAATTTTAACATTCCGTGTGTCGTAGATGGTACGGCACAGATCTTTCTTATACCCGATCTGCCTATTATTCCATTGTGTTGGGATGGTGACCTGATAACCATGAAGTTCATCTATGCGGAAGTGGAATGCTCTTCGTCACCTATCTTTACCTAGTAGGGATATCTGGCCTATCGGCCAAATGGTTTCTCCACTAAATCCTATGAGTGACGTAGTAGCTGGGATCATCTGGCTTCTTATTTCTGGCCGGAGCCTGGCGAAGCAATGTTCGTATAGAACTTCTGAGGACGCTCCTCCGTCCACGTATATCCGATGTACCAAGTGCCCTCCTATTTCAGCTTAGATGATCATTGGTCCTTCCGTTCCATCTTCCTCTCCTAAAGACAGAAAAGAGATTACTGTCTCCGAAGAGAAACTCTAGGTGACCCTTTGTTTGGCTACCCTCTCCCACGGTTGAATCATCAAGATGGCTAGGGGCTTGTCTTTTCTGGTTGTTTCCCCCTTCATTTGTGCCTTTGGCTTGTCGTTCTGTTTTAATTTTTTGATGAATTGCGACAATTTACCTGACTTGATCATCTCGTCTATCTGCTTCCTCAGCTGCATGCATTCTACCATGCTATGCCTCGTATCCGTGTAGAATTCGCAGTACTTGTTTGGATCCCTTTTTTCCGCATGAGTTACCATTGGTGGTGGAGCCTTGAATTTTCCTTTTTCTAAAGCAAAAATTTCTTTCGGGGTTTTCGTAATGAGTGAAAACCTATCTAGCTTCCGATCCGACCTTTGCTTGTTTTTGAAACCCTTTTTGAAATTTGGCTTGTTTCCTTCTTCTGGTTGCCTCCACGACGAGGGTGCTTTTTTCCGACTATGACTGAATGCGGCGACTTCTCCTTGCAGAAAAGACGTAGTCACCCTGTACATCTCGTCCATTGATCTCAGGATTTTCTCGTACAAACGTTTGATCAACTCAGGGTGGGTTATCCCGTGCATGAATTCGGAGATCTTCATGCATTCCGGTGCTCCTTCCACGTCCAGGACTTCTGCTTTGTATCTTTCCATTAAGTTCTCCGTGGATTCTCCATTTCTTTGCTTGATATGGTGTATTTCCACCGGATCCTTGATGTGTTTTGTTTGCTGGAGATAATTTTCCCTGAACGCTGCTCTTAGATCTTCATAGCTGTCAATGGATTCTTTTGAGAGCCAGTCAAACCAGACCCTAGCATTTTCAGTGAGCGTTGAGTTGAACATATGGCACCATGTTGGCATTGCCCACCTCTTTGTTTTTTCTGCAGACTGGAATAGCTTTAAGTGGTCTTCCGGATCCCCGCTTCCGTCGTATATCTTGACATAGCTAGGCATCCTTGTCCTTGAGAAATCGAAATGCCGGATCCGAGGTGTGAAAGGGTTTCTTTCCTTACACGTCTAATGCTGAGAGAGATCATCTTCGTAGGTGTTTGACCTGTGCCACTTTGATTTGGATTTCCAGTTACCTCCCTCGCTGTCTTCACTCTCCGAATATTTGTTGTTTCCTCGGGGCGATGTGCCCCTGTGATGATGCTTCCTTGGTTGCACTTCGGTTCCCTTCGCGTGGGAACTCTGGTGGCGGTTGTCAGAACGTGTAGATGCGCTTTGTTCTTTTCCCCCAACCTATTGAATAAACCTCCCTCCTTCCGCGGCCTGGGCCCAGGTGAAGGAGGTCTGTTTCGTTTGAGTCTTCTGAAGACACTGGCAATTGGTGACGGGCTTCGGGAGTGCTTATTTCCATGCCTCCTTCTCAGCTCTGTCCGGGCGGTTGGTGTCTTGGATTCGGAGTAGTGCGACTCTTCGTGATTTCTTAGATTTCTTCCGGATTCATCACCGTAGAGTAGGTGTGCCTTTACTGCGTTGAGCTTATCTTGCTGCTCTTTTTCTTTTTGCATTTTTTCAGCGATGAGTGGCAACAGTTGGTGGTAGTTTTTGTCGCACAGTTCTCTTAGGACCTCGTTAGACGTAGGCTCCTCGAGGCCTTGTGGGCCACTTCTTCCCCCGGTGTTCCGCACGGCGAATGTGGGAATGGTCGGGGTGTGCTGTTCGCGAGTGCTCATGATGAGTATTTTAGAAAACGTGGTTGTGTTTTAGGTCCCACAGATGGCCCACTTGTGTCAGTACAAAATAAAGTGTCGGGCTTAAAATAGGCTCAAACCTCTCGTTGGGCCGGGCAATTCGAATGATTTGGAATAGAAAATAAAATTTCTTTTGGTATAATAGAGCAAGAGAGATAAGATGATTTCCTGCATAATTTAAATGAAAACGTTAGCCTTACCCGCGGGACGGACCCGCGATTAGATCTCCGGCTGTGAGAGTAAGTAAAAATTTTTTTCTTTTTTTTTTTTTTTTTTTTGTTTTTCTTTTTTTTTTATTTTTATTGTCTTTTTATGTTTTTTTCTTATTTTATTTTTTTTTTTTTTATTATTTTGTTTTTTGTTTTTTTTTTTTTTTTGATTTTTTTTTTGTAGTTTATTTTTTTGTATTTTGCTCTCGTTTTGTTTTTTTTTATTTTTTATTGTAGAGAGAGAAGTGCGTGTTTGTGAGTTGAGATAATCATATCGTTCATTGTGCAGGAGGGTCCTTTTATAAGCGAGTGAAATATTAGGGTTTCTTAATATTTTATTTGTTTCGTTAGTGGCCGGAGTGGGTCCCTTGTTGGGCAAGGTTCCGCGGACGGAAGTAGCCTATAGTTAGGTCCGCGTCCGGTTTGCTGTGTTCGGGCCGTTACCAATGCAGGATTGGGTTTAGTTTCGTCCCATGACTGCTACGTTGGGCTTAGAAGCCCAAGTGGCAGTGTGACCCAAGCCCGGAGGCTTGGTATACCTGCTATACGTCATCACAAACAATTATTAATATTTTGTGCATATAAACGTGAGTTTAACTAGTCCAGTAGTATTTTTTGGTCAACTTTTCTAAACTACAATCTTTGTATCTCATACGTGCATCTTTCGTGTGGTAATATGACATTAAAATTTCGGTCGGTGTCTACCTTAATAATTGATGATACCGAATCACACGCTCGGGTGTAATGAAATACAGCCTCCAAGTTCGCAGCGGTATGTGTTTGTGTATGTTGTTTACTTAATACTTCGTCCTAGGTGCTACACCCTACAATGAATTTGCACGGCTTGCTATTTCTTTCGAGATCTTTGATCTTCAACGTCCGCGATGCCCATGTCTCCATAACCTCCGGTCATTCGATATTCCATGACCTCCAGCCTTCAGCCCACCTTATCCTCCTTCATTTTACTCGAGTATTATGTCACTCTCTACCTTTTTGCTTGGTCACGCCATCATTACGACCAGATCACAGTACTCTGGATGAGCGAAATTTATAACGTAATTGTAGAGCACGAGATAAGCACAAATGACCATCAAAGCGTTACCTCTGAACCAACTAGCCGGTTTCGTTTTCATATTTTAAACCTTGATATGTACATCCTTCGGACTTCGTTCAAATGCCTCACCTTTGAGGATACTTTAGAAGACGCATTAAGTTTATAAAGAGTCATGAATTACACCTCTACCAGTGAAACATAACTTACGGGAAAAAGTCTTTATTGATCCTCTGTCGATGAACGCTTGACGTGATCGTTGATGTTACAACTTGTTAATATTTTTCAACGATATCAAAAATCTTTAGGATATTTAACGCTCGCCGATTCGATACTACATGTGGGTCACCTTGGACCTTTCTGTACTTACTTTTCGTCCATCCGTCTGAGTCTTAAAGATGATCTCCAAACCATATCTATTTCCAAAACAACGATTATAATAGTTGCCTAACGTGTAAGCTCCGAAATTTAAGGATTCCCTATGTTAAAGGACGAGGATGTATTTGTTGATAAAATGATAAGGAGATCTAAAAGAAGGATAATGCTAAAAGAGGATTCATGTCATTAGTTATCTCGGGTGATGTTTTCTTCATTCAATATTAGAATGAAATTCACATCGTCCACAGTAATTTGTAACAATACACAAGGGTATAATAATATTATTTTGTTTTCGATGAAACGGCTAACTAAACCGGGGACTTGTAGGGACCCTGTTCATGCACCGGTTCGGTTTTCAAAATCTCAAATTAAGACACTGAAGGGACGACGAGTTGACGACATTACGATGGCTCTACATTATCAATTTGCAACTTTTTAACGTTCACTATGAGCTAATTAAACAAATTCACGGGTTTAATCAATGACCTTTTCCCCTCGGCATACCATTGGCCTCGCCCTTCAAGCTCCTACCTTTGGACGGTGACACAAAACTTCAACCATTCAACCCCGGAATAAGAAGTTACACATGCTTTCCGTCAAATATATTTAGCTCCTCGATACCACCGGTCACGAGCTCCGATTATTTTTTGCTTTCCCCGGATTTAGAAGAACACACTCACATCTCAGTGCTATAGGCTCGAGTATTTGATGGTTTTCTCCTTGTCGTAGCTGTGTGACCTGGGATATCAATCTGCGGTTCGATTCCGTTTTTGGTGACCTCTGGTTTTTATGCATCAGACTTCCTCATTATTTCGACCTTTGTAGAAATTCCGTAATATTTCTTCATTTAAACGCCATTGTTGGCATGAATAAGATAAAACATTACATAGAAGCATTGACAAAACGTATTATATATTTTCTCTATACTTGCGCAAGGTTTGTAGACAAAATTTATTTGGAATATTATTCAATGGAAAATCGTATAAAAAACAATAACAAAGCAAGTTTGGTAGACACGATTTAATGCAAAATTTTATATTTTTTGTTAATAATTAAGGTCCGATAAAAGGCTCTTTATTTTATAAGTTCAGCGATCCTAATAAAATATAGCACCGCCGAACTGGGGGAGTATGACGGTAGGATACTTTCATGAGTAGTGTTAGAATTTGTCACGATTTGATGCGATACTGATGCATGTGATATGTTGTACTTGTCATATATAATTTGGAGAAAGGAAAAAGCTTTCATATATTTTTTGTAGCATGTCTAATTTTATGAAACGCGTTTTTGGTATAGGCCAACGTATGATAAAATAAGGATAATATGACACCAAATACCTGTGTGCGACTGTGAAACTATAGACAAATTATCAAGTGGCTCCGCGTAGTCAATGCCTATTCACCGAAAGGTTATATGTTCTTAGGCAAAAATATATGTGACTCCCCCGGTCGGCTAGCTACCCCCGGGGAAATTTGTAGTCAATGTCTAAAAGAAGTGTACGTCACTTTGCGACCCGAGTGTCTGTCATGGGACGGTCGCCGGATAAACAAAATGTGGCTCTGTGTAGTCAATATCCATTTGAATTCCCCTAAGTCTCCTCAACTAGGGAAGAGCCTTCAATGAAAGGCTATATTCCCGACTGATGACCGGATGATTAAAAAAGTGTGCATCACTTTACGGTCCGTTATTCCGACTTGCCTCACGGGGCAGTCGTGGGACCCCGTAGACAAACTAAATGCGGCCTTTGTGTCGATGTCTACCCCGTAGACAAACTAAATGCGGCCTTTGTGTCGATGTCTACCCCGTAGACAAACTAAATGCAGCCTTTGTGTCGATGTCTACCCCGTAGACAAACTAAAAGTGGCTTGTGTGTCGATGTCTACTTCGGATGGTGTTCCCGGGTGGATCAATTATTACGTGACTCCGCGTAGTCAATATCCATGCGCCGGACAGGTAGAAATTTATACTCAGTTCTGAAAACATTCACTGCAGGTAAAAGGACGAATTAGAACCAAACACACGAAGAACATGAGGTAAGTAACATAAGCTTTTACCTCCACTTGGAAGGCACACCGATACTTAAGTGCTTCATACAACATAGATATACACAATTTAAGTATAGTATCATTATAATCGAGACAAAACTAAAGATATGACTATATTTGTTGACATATGTGATTAGATAAACCTGATCCGTTAGGACACATAACGTAAGGTACACCGAAGGATACTTAAGTCCCTCATACGACATTAATTACACAACTTAAGTATAGCATCATTGACCGTTGGCCAACAATACTATACTGGGGGGACATGTTGACGTATGTGATCAGATAAACCCGATCCGACTAATAGATCAAGGGATAACCATTAAAAGTTATAAGTCCTTTTGATAGCTTATGATTGTTAAAGGGTGTGTTATGGAAATATTTATGTCTTGTCCTAACTTTGGTCTGGATGTGTTAAAGTCTTATTATGCAGGGGTCTTTATGGAAAATATTGCCTATATAATCAAAGAGGCAAGGTTTATTCTGGACTCTCCCATACTCTCTCTCTTTACATATTATTTCTCTCTCTAGAATATTTCATCTCCCTCATCTCATCTTATACATTCCATACAACATACTAAGTCCTTTACATATAAGGCGCTAACTTGACCGTCGGAGGGTGGTTCCCGGGGCTCTCGGTACCCACCCTTCGACGATCAAGTCTTTCAAAGCAACTTATTGACTTTATAAATTAAATTTGAGGGTAAAGAATGTACCTTAGATGCCATCACTTTATCTTTAGCTTGTATTTTTTTCTTTTTTGGCTGTGTCTCTACCCAACTTTTCATCCTTGGTCTGCCTTTTTTACCCGCTTTCTTTTTTAATCCTTTTACACCAACAGGTAGTACATCACTGTTCTTGCTATCTTTATCTTTTGATAAAGACTCATTAACTTTACAATCATCTCCATCCCCTTTGACTTCAGTGAAGCAAATACTTTCAATTTGTGTGGTTAGTTCACCAATTAGTCTTTCTACAAGTTCACATGCCTCCTGAGATTCAGATGCTCTAGATGCTAACTTAACTAATTTAGGGCATAAAGATCTGTACCTTTGTGTAGCACTCACATTTGCATATAAATGTACATCTCTTCCATGATAATCTTGAACACTTCCTTTTTTGGCTTCTCTAGTCCATCTCTTTATGATGTATTGTTGTGGAAGTAACTTCACATCCATGACATCAAGAACCTTCAAAGCATGACAACACAAAAATCCATATCTCTCAAACTTTTTACAGCTACAAAAAACAGAATTTTCCAAATGGTTGCTTGTGATTGTGTATTCTCCACCCTGGTTGAACATCGTAACCACATAAGTATAGAGTGGGTGGTTTTCCTTACGTTCTTTTATTGTAGCCGATAACGACCAATCAAACTCTTCTTGAAATAAATCAAATATGGACGGAGTATAAATCTGAGCCACTTGTTGTAATAATGGTGACTTATGCATTCGTACTCTTGGTAGCTTTTTTCTTGAATCAAACTCGGCTTTCAACTCGTTATAACGCTTATCTTCTATCACCCTCTCAAAATTCTTAAAAAATTGGAGAATACACAAGTCTGATTTCAAGTAATCCTTCAAGCAGCCATTTAAACTTTCGCTAAGTTGTGTACTCCGCATTCCTAACGTGTACACCGACTTCATATAACATTTAGCCCATTTTTCTTTCTTTTCATACATTGCTTTCAACCAATGATTTTCTTTGACGTTATAGTAATCAATTATTGTTTCCCACGCTTCTTCAAACTTTTCTTCATCTCCATATACATACATGCATCTTTTGAAATCTTTCAAAAGACTACAATCATCCCTCACAATATTCACCACATTCTTTATGGCATTTTGCATTATGTGCCAAGTACAAAGTCCATGGTGTACATTTGGCATAACTTTATGCAATGCACTTGCCATTGCATGATCTTGATCAGTGAAAATAGTCATTGGTTTTTTCTAGTTATGTGCCTCTAAGAATGTTCTAAATAACCACTCAAATGATTCTATAGTTTCATCATAAAGTAGTGAAGCCCCAAATATTACTATTCCTCTATGGTGATTAAAACCGATGAATATACCAAGAGGTCGACATTCTTTGTTTGTGCTATAGGTAGTATCAAAGGTTATTACGTCACCAAAATAACTATAATCCAATATCATTCTTGCATCAGCCCAAAAAATATTTGTTATTTGTTCCTCTTCATCTAATTGGATAGCATGAAAAAATGAAGGATTATCTAAAGATTGTTCTTGAAAGTACCTTAATAAGCTCCCAGCTTCACCATACTTTAACTCGCGTTGTCGTCTTTTTCGAATATAGTTCTTTTAATATGTTAAAGTATAACCAACAGTGTCTTTTCCTCCACCCCGACGACTCATCAATTCATAAGATGCTTTCGTTTTAATTCCAGAATCGTCAGCTAAATCTATCTCCATTGCTTGAACTTCTGATATTTTTCTTTGGGATGACATCATATGCACAGTTTCTGGGGTATGAAGCAAATGGTTATGTTCGAGTACCAAATCATGTATTGTATACCTCTTAACATGTTTATTCAATAAAATACCCATTCGACATAGGCAATTTGTCCTAGTCTCTGCCCGGGGACATTTAGTCAGAATATCCCGTTTATCTTTTCTTCGAGTACCTTCTTTATTACATACAAATCTCATGGATGATATAGTTCCTTCACTTTTATTCTTGTTGTACCAGTGCCTGCGAACATCAAAACCCATTCGCCCACCATAGTTTATCCAAAAATGCCAAGCGTCATCAACTGTATCAAATTCCATACCCATATAAGGCTCGCAATCAGTCTCAACTTTAGTATTTCTGTTGAATAAATAGATACGTGTATTGGTTATAAGCTATCCATCTTATAAAACATATTAAAGTATAAAAAGTTTCAAAACTACTACATCAAGAATTATAACAATTTTGTATGTATATGATTTTACACTAACCTGGGAATAAGAATCGGTGATTCTACAACTTGAGGATAAGAGTTGTCTTTTCATTCATTTTTCTTTTGTGGTTGTTCTGTAATTGTGTGTGTTTGTCTTTTCCACTTTTATTGTAATTAAGTAAAAAAGAAATGGAGGGAAACGATTGACAAATTGGAGGGAAAAGTATAAAGTAAACAAAATCTTGAGGGAATCACGGTATATTATAAAAATTGTAAAGAAAATTAAACTAGTTATATTAATAAGGAGAGAGAAATAATAAGTTTTGATCTTGACCGTTTATTAAATCTAATGGTTCATATTCACCCAACATGACTAGTCATGTTAATGGTAACTTTAGACAATCATTTCCCATTATTCAATATGATTTAATCTATGAGTGGCCACTAATTGACACACAAATAATTAAGAGGTATGCTACATCTATTAAAACTTTCACAAAAAGTAATTTTCACAAAATGATGTGTTATGCATTCATTGGAAGATGAGAATATAAAAGTAAGAAAGAGAATTGACTAGAATGATTTTTATTGATGACACATCATTTTGTGAAATATTCTTTGTAAATATTTTGTGGATGTAGCATTTTTCAATACTTAATTGTTCAAACACCATCAATTATTCATCTTGATGTAAACAAGCTAAGTGTTTGCAACACAAGTAAACACTTCTCATAAAAGGAAATGATGTGTGTCCAGCGTGCCATAGCCACACAAATACTTACTTGTTCAAACACCATCAATGTTCTTCTTTACCTTCTTCTTTTAATTTTTGGAAGGGAGGGAACAATTTATGAAAAGTTTCAACACTTACGGCTCTCCTAACAAGTTGGTATTTTTAGAAATATCTTAAGAAAGTAATCTATATTTAGAAATGCATTCCTCTATTATAAGTAGTAGAGATAGAGATGAGATAAAGTTGCATCTTATTAATTCTTAGCTTAACCATAGGAATATAAATTCTTATTCTACAACATTCACATTACAATACCAATATTTTTTTTATCTCTAATATTGATCTATCTTCTTTGAGCATCATAATGAAGCTCAATGGCATTTTCGTTTCCATTATGGTCATGTTGATGCTTCTAACACACAAAGTTGATTTATGAGTGCATCCTTCTGAGTGTCCAAGCATGTTCACCAGCACTCGCCAATCCTAAGACAAAACCAAATTCGCAGTGTTGTATGGTCTTACGAAAGGGTATGAAATGTATTCATCATATATATATATATATATATATATATATATATATATATATATATATTACTGTAACGAACGGTGAATACATTGATCAACTTAACAATGGTCATTCCAAGTGATACTACAGTAACGAACAAGTTCTCCTATGTCAGGTTATCGTTGTTTGTAGGCATAAATCCAATTCATACCTCTTAGTAAGTCCATAAAACATTGTGAATATGGTTTGGTCTTACGATCAGCAAGTACTAAAAACATGCTTGGATACCCAGAAGGTTGCACTCATAGTGTGAATCAACTTTGTGTGTTAGAAGCATCAACATGATCATAATGGAAACTATAATGCCATTGAGCTTCATCATGATGCTCAAAGAAGATATAGATCAATATTATGAAGAAAGAAAATATTGGTGTTTTAGTGTAAATGCCTGTAAAATAAGAGCTTATATTCACGGTTAAACCAAGAATTAATGAGATGCAAATTCATCTCATCTCTACCATCATATAATAGAGGAATGCATTTCTAAATATAAATTACTTTTCTTAAGACATTTCTAAAAATACCGACTTCTTAGGAGAGCCGGAAGTGTTAAAACTTTTCATAAATTGTTCCCTCCCTCTAAAAGTTAGAGAAAGAAGAAGAAGAAGAACATTGATGTGTTTGAGGAAGGGAAATTAAATGGTGTTTGAAGAACATTATAAGACGTAAATATGTGGCCATGTGTTGGCGCGTGCCCAGTGTGCAAGAGCCATTGTTGTGGTTTGGCGGTTTTTTGCTATCGTTTGTGATTTTATGTGTTACGAACGTCTATTTGTCATCGTTAAAACATAAAGGATATCCTAGTTAATGTTGCACCAACAAATAGGTTCATGCATGAATGAAGAGTTTGAGATATCTCGACTGGTTGAAAATTCGGTTTGTATGTGTGATGAATGAAAGATAATCTTTTGATAATCGGTAAAACTTAAGTGAAAAAGGTAGCCTTGTGTAACTTATGTTTGGACAATTTCTTTTCTCGAGCTTCGTTTGTTATTTGAGAACCGTTTTTGCCTTTGCAAAAACCTTAATTGTTTTTATCATTGGTAGGAATCAAATCCACTTATTTGCAATTGACGTTTATAATATTTACTCTCTTGATTATTTAGATGCGGATGTGTTTGGTAGGGAGAAATGAAGAGAAATAGATTTAATTTTATTTCTCAAGTATGTTTGGTAGAGAGAAATAAAAAAGTGGAGAATTGAAGAGAATTAAGTTGGGAAATGAAGAGAAATAGTAGTGTAATTTTTGTCCACCTTATTTCCTTAATTTTGATAGAGAATTTGGAGAAATGGGTTTTTATTTTTATTTTTGTTTTTTGCTTTTATTTTTCTATTTTTTTTATAATCACAGTCGGGTCAAATTCGGGTCAAGTCTAAAAATTTCATACTCGAACCCGACCCTATTTTAATTTTGGTTACTCGGGTTCGGTTCAATTCGGTCGGTTCAACTTGGGTCGGGTCCATTCGGGTTCGGGTCAACCCGAATATGTGTAAAATGTAATAAAAAAAATGCTATTTTTTTACTCTTTTAAATAGAAAATTTATATTAAAAAAATTAATAAAATCTTTGTTCGGGTCGACTCGAACCCGAGTTAGCAAAACATTTTCAACCCGATACCCGACCCTATCTAGCATTCTTGTTACTCGATTCACCCGCATAAATTTTTTGAACCGGGTATCGGACCCGAATAGGCCTAATAGGGGTCGGGTCCGAATAGGCTTAACCCGACCCGAGTAACCTGACTCGAAAAAAATGATGGTGAAATTATTGTATTATAATCGTTCTTTATTTTTAGTTTTTTAAAAGAAGAAAAATATTTCGTGATTATTTTTTATTTCAATTCTCTTGTGTTATCAAATAATGGAATTTAATACATTTCTCATTCAATTTCATTTCTCTGAATTCTATTCTTTACTTCATTTCTAATCTCTGAAATTCTCTCTGCCAAACGTGCCCTTATTTCTTTCAACCAACCTACATATGTGTTTCTCTTCCTTCTACAGTTCTACAAGCAGGATGTAAATAGCTGATATGTTGATCTGTTCCGATATCATTATTATATTTATATACATGTACTATGTGTGGAATAAAACTATGTCGTTTTGACATAGTTGCTACAGTGGCGCTACAGTAACCGGCCCATTGGGCTCTTACTTTGGGCCGGCCCATTTGACATTTTTTTTCTTTTTAATTAACGAGGCAACTTTAAAAAAAATTGCTCGGCACAAAATAAGAAAAAAAAATTACAAAAGTATTGACTTATTCAGATAAAAAAATACCCACGACATGACGCCCAACACATAAACCCATATAAAAAACTAATATTAAACATGAGACCGGAAAAATAAAGCCGCACAAAATACAAAAAAAACCAAATAAAAAATTTAACGGCCCGCATCAACGCGCGGGCAATCATGGTTAACACATATTTACTCAAATCTTATAAATTATATTAAAAAAAACCCAAATACCCAAAAAACAACCTTTAACCACATAATTTTTAAAAAATTAGCACACGCAAACCACACTTATAAAACTTTGAAATCTTACAATACAAATTTAAAAAAAAAACACCCTCATCTGTAATAAAAGAAACACCGCCCCGCAGCAACGCGCGGGCAACTATGCTTGTTATATATACTAAAATTGGATGAATACGACGTCGTATTTCAATTGCAAAAAAATCAACCCACACCCGGCCCACATTAAAAAAAATCTTGCCGGCCCAAATTATATAAAAAAGAAAATTTACGCAATGGCCCCTGAACTTTTAACTATTTACGACTTTTTTATATAATAAAGTTTATTTATAAAATACATAACGCATATCTACCGATTCATTCAGATAAAAAAATACCCGCGAAAAGATCTTCGAATTGCGAACAAAACGATCCCAATATTCCAATGCTTCTGACATACGTGGGATTTTATAAAAAATGTTGAAATTTAATATAAATAGAAAAAAATAAATTACAACCGGTCCCCTCAACTTTTAACTATTTACGACTTTTTTATATAATAAACTTTATTTATCCAATATACAACGCATATCCACCGATTCATTCAAAAAAATCAAATCGCACAAAAACAAGCCCCGTCGCAACGCGCGGAAGGTTCAGCTCTTATGCAGTCAAAAACCGCCCTACGCTAATCCAAAATAATGAAATTTTTTAAAAAAAAATAACGCCCCGCAGCAACGCGCGGACAATAATACTTGTTGTAATCTATGTTGACTTGGAAGTCTACGTCTTTCAGTTTCACGTGGGGTTCTTCGTATTAGCATTTTCTACATTTTATTTGAGTCTTGTTATTTTGAGAAGCCATCATTTTAATGAAAAATGAGTTTTTTCAGTGATTTATAATCTATCTTTCTTTGTGTTTATGTAACTATCTTGCGAAACTAGCTTCGGTAATATTAAACCATCATGCGTTTATGTGCGCTTACAACATGAAAAAGAGAGTTAAAAGGCAGAATGTTTTATTGTAAAATTTAACCATCGTGTTATATTGTTTTTACGTGCTTGTTTTGTATATCATCATAGAAAGTGTTACGCCCGACAAATGGCAAGGACAAATTTTTAAATGTCCCAATAATTGTACACCGCTTAAAAGTAAACAGGAAAGTTTGATCGAGTTTACTATATTACTTTTGGTTTAAATTAATATTACAAACTTTAAAAATATTAATTTTAATTAATTAGTGAAGGATAAACTATTATTTTGCAAAAAGTTTAAGAGAGAAAAAAAATAACAATTATGTTTTTCTTCAACTGTGATTTTTTTTATTGGAGGACAATTATTTTGAAAAATAGTTAACAATGTAGTTTACCAATATTACTTTTAAATCCCCCTTAATACGCCTTAAGCTTGATTAATTCTAATTTACAACTTTTCAAAAAACACACTATATTATTTTTTAAAACACACGCTTTTATATTTAAAAAACACATGTTTTGCTTTAAAGGTCGAACCAACGTTTTACGCGAATATTTTTTTTGAACGGCAAGTTAGTAGTTAGTGATTCGAGCCTATAGTAACATCCAATTGGGCAACATGCAGGCCTCGAACCTTCGCCTTATGGGATAAACCCCACTCCTGCTTCTATTTATTTCCGCCCCTGAAGGTTCATGGTGAGACTCGAACCTGAGACCTCTCTAAAGATACCTCCCCAAAGTTACTCTTGGTGGTCAACTAAGCTAGCACAATTTGTTTTTACGCGAATATTATTATGTACATGTCCGACCAAACATGCATTATTTGATTGTACCCTATATACCCACTAATAATAACCACTCTCAAGTCTCAACCAATTTCATGTACAACCACCATATGCATATTTGAAGAGATGAGACAAGTCATAAAATAATGACCAACTTATAAAATTGTTCTGTTAATGTTACTAAAATCTAACAATGTCAAAACAATGAACCAAATGAAGTGAAAGAGACAGGTAGAGATTTATGAACCTTTCGCACAAGACTCGCAATCTACCAGACTAGTTGATTCTAAATACACATAGGAGCTCGTAAGTAAACGAAGTTTATAAATAAGTTTTGAGATAATAGAATGACAGAAATAATACTTAAAACCAACTTTCTGCAAAATACAAATAAAAAGAAAATCCATACTTTTGAGTGAAAGAAAGATATCGACACTCGTCCAGGTTTACTCAAACGTAAAAGTGATCAGATTACCGGCCCCTTTTAAACCCAATACGACTCCTACCAGACCCTTCATACCCTTCTCGTGTAGATGACCCACCACTTGCTCTCATGGTTCCTCCACTTCCGATGTTATCCAATGGTTTCTTTCCTCCTTTAACTTCTGTCAAAAACTGGTCCAGACCAAATGGATCAGCTTCTTCAGCCACTTCTTTCTCAAACTCGACTGGTCCAGTTCTCGGTGCACTCTTTTCACCGGCACTCGTGAATCCCTTGTCGGGTTTAAACCGGTCAGTCTTCCTGATCTTCTCAAGCTGTTCGTCGGCCCCACCATACATCTCATCATCAGCGTCTTTCTTTGGCTTGTATAAAGTGGATAGAGTTGGTTGTGCAGTGAACAAGCCTTTGTCATAGACATTGTACTGGTCGTCGGTTGCAAAACCAGAATCCATTCCCTTTTCTTGATTGAACAAACGTTGATCGTACATGACTTCACCACTACGTGATGTACCAGCAGACGCCATACCGAGTGCAACTTTTTCACTAATGTCACGGTCTCGGTCTCTGGTGATCTTACTCTTCTTCCCCATGGCTGCATCTTTGGCCTCCAACCTTCTCTCCCGTTCCCTCTCTCTACGCCTCTCTTCACGGATCTTCTCTCTCTCCATCCGTTCTTCTCTTTCCGCTTTTGATTCTCTAGGTTGGTCCCGATCCTTCACACGTTTATGCTCATGTTCACGTTCAATTCTCATGGGCTCATCAGTATCCATCGTATTCTTTTCAGAAGGTGCATAAGAACCTGCACCAGCACCAACAGTGCCACCAGTACCAGCCCTCTCAGATCTCGCTTTCTGAGCCAAAGCACGTAACTCTTGCTCCTTCCGTTCCTTCTCCTTCATCATCAAATCCTTTTGCAATTTGGACCTCGTGTCAACAGCTTCTCTAGCCTTTTGTTCTGCTACATATAACGCTTCAGAGAGCTTTGCAAAATTATCATTAATTTGGACCTCTTGAAGCCCTCTACCATCAGCAGCCAAACGTTTATCAAGTGGAATCGTGTACCCTTTAGGATTCTTCCAGTTGGAGATGCACGGAGGGATTTTCCAATCCTGCTGGTCCTTCACAGTCACAGGTCGAGGAGGGGAATGCATAACTGGAACGGGAGGTGAACCGTTGGCTTTCGGGACACGCTTATGTTTAAACTTTGGTGGCTCCAATGGGTCGACAGGCATTTCCATCATCCTAATAATTCTCTCTTTTGCGCCCGAGTTAAATGCAGCTGATTGTTGTGAAGGTTTGTACTTAATAAACTGCGACTCTTGAGACTGAGTCTGAACATTTTTGGGCTGCGCTGCACTTAACCTCACGTTCACAATCTTCTCAAGAGCTGCTTTTGTTTGCTCCGTCGTCTCTTCAATCTCCTTCTGCTTATCGTCATCCTCCTCATGATCCATTTCATCATCTTTCAAAACCTTCGGAATGATATCTCTGTGCTGTGAATAAACAATCTTTCTAGAATTCTCATTCTGCTTGACAATAGCGTCAAACGTCAAATTTCCCTTGTCGTCAACAGTCACGGGTAACGTCTTCGGCCCAGAGTTTGAATCCTTCTTCCTACCCATATCAAGCGGATACTGCGCATAATGAATCTCCGGAAACGCTCCACCATCACCGAAATCCTGTGGCTTTGACGGCCTGTACTTAAACCGTTCTGGCGTGTTATAAACCGGGATAGGATTAGTTTTGATAAAGTCGGCTTTCTCATCCTCTGTCGGAGCACTGTATCGCTGCTTAAACCATGGATCACTCGAGTGGTCATAAAAGGTAGCAGCTGCTGATTTTGCAGGTGGCAAAATCTCCTTCAAAGCCGCCATCTTCACAAGAAACCTGCAAAAAGAAACAAACAAAATAGATCAAACACAACTAACCAAAACAGCAATCTATCCAACCATAAAAAATAACAAGAGAAACATATTTTGTTTCGTACAATCAGTCAAATCCAGGATGGTTTATATAGATACATAAACAACCTACGCATACGTTCATCACATCAACACAAACAACAACAATACAAATACCGCCACTGTTATTACACTTGAGAGGGTTGTTTTGAATAGCTTATTTTATCTGCTTATGAACTCATAACTTGCTTACGGGGGTGTTTGTTTAGGATATTTTTGGGCTTAAAGGCTCATTAGCTTTTTTTTTTACTTATTATAACTTGAATACGAACAACAAGCCCTTGAACTGAAAAATAAGCCGAAAAGTTTCAAAACAAGGCACAAAAAGTGAGGTTAGGAAACATAAGCCCAAAACCAAATAAGCCGGCTATTAGAGCCGAAACAAACACCCCTTTAATCACCATACGTCAACTGCACCACGTTAATGGGGTGTTTGTTTCGGCTTATATGTGGGCTTACGAGCTTATTTGCTTCTGGCTTATTTATCGTAAGCCTCAATTTTCCAGCTTATTTTGAGACTTGTGAGCTTATATAAGTTTTTATGATATAAGCCTACTATATGATAAAAGTCTCAAAATAAGCCAGAAAATTGGAGCTTATGTTATATAAGCCGAAATCAATTAAGCTCGTAAGCCCACATATAAGCCGAAACAAACACCATAAATCAAGCTAATTCACACATTTATACAGCAAATCACTGAACTTTAATTCGTTAAATTAACACAAACTAGCATAAAAAGTAAGGATATAACGATGCGATAGAAGACGATGCGTAATTACCTGGAATTGATGATCGATCGATTGATGAAGATATATATGTGAATTGAGATTTATAATAATTTTGATTAAATTAGGTTATCATGTGGTTGATTAAAAATTGGGGATCTTTTTAGGGTTTGCGGGTGTTTGTGTTTATCTTTTATTGATTTAAAGGGCCGCAAAATGTGATGGTGGGCGTCTATTTATACAGGGTACGTAGTTACGTACTAGAGTCGGTCTTTTAAAAGTTTGGGTTGTAGGTTTACACACCATCTCCTAATTGAACTCGATCTTCTCCCTTCTTTTCCCTTTTATTCTAACCGATCCAAACACCTTTAAAATATATTTTTTATTTATTTTTTTCTTATAAATTTCGTGATCTCTCTATATATATATAATATATATATATATAGGGAATGGATCAAGTGAGAAGAAAAACTATAATGAGAAGAATAAGAAGGATTTCTAGCCACACATTTTAAAAAAATCGCATATCCTAGATGCAACGACTTAAATGAGATGCATCCTCTATAATGCATATAGTCATATAACGCATTTCAAGCTTTTAATTAGATGCATATACAATATAATAGATGCATTTCCATGATTTCCTCATAGTTTTTTGTTTCCTCTTGCACGTAGCAAAAAATCATAAAATCGATTTGCACCATCTAACACATCAAATTAACTTTCGACTCGAATTGAGAGCATATAAATATTTACATAAATATATATAACTAAATGAAATACAATCCCACCCTTTAAGAATAAAGAAAGTTACAAACAACCCCCTATAGTTTAGTGTGAAAAAAAGGAAAGGAAAGAGACTTGATCCAAAGGTGATGGATGAGTTTTCTAGGTTTTCCACCGAGATGAAGTTTTCTCATGATCCCATCCCTATATCTAATCTAATCTAAAACCTATATATAGAAAAGATGAAGTGATAATGGTCTTTCACTCAAAATTCAAGAATATGCCACATAATTCATTTTGGGTGCCACATAGGATTGATCAATTTGATTAAGTCAAGCACCAAAATACATTTCATTAACTAAACCTCCAAAATTAAAAAACTACCCGATTCACATTCATGAGATCCAAAAAACGCATCCCTAATCATAAATAGATTCAGGAAAACATAAATGAATCTTTACCTATTATCATTCAAAATCAAAAACCTTATTCTAAAATCATAACCTCACACAATATTCACCAATTACTATCAAATTCAAAAATCCTAATCTAAAATCACAATCACAATCAGATCCATAAAACAAAACCCTAACAAAAAATTCATCCCCACTATTCTATAACCTAAACCCTTATCCACAAAATCCATCTCCTAAAAATTGACAAAACCACTGATTCTTTTCAATCCCAACAATTGATTCATAAATCAAATATCATACAAAAACAAGATTGGGGAGAAATTAGCAACAAACCATAAACTTTTCATCATTCAAGATCAAAGAAACGATTTTTGGTTTTTTATTTCATTAATCTTTGAATGGGAAAAAATCAAAAATCAAAAATCAATTGATGATGAAGTTGAAACCCTATACCTTTTATGATCTTGAAGATTGGAAAAAAAATCAAGAAATAATTGGAATACATAGAACCTTTTCAATTGCAGGTTAAGTTTTAATCTTTATAAGTTTTCCTCATTATAAAATTAAGATTTTATTATTTTTCTAGATTTGTTCATACTATATTGTCATGTTTTATGAGTTGTCTGGTTTGTTAGTTTATAAATTTCGTTACATATTTCTGTTGGCTTTATTTTTGTGTATTTTCAATTATACGTATACAAATAAAAATGTTATCTTCAACAATTATTCAGGTTTAAATTTTAAATTTCTAATGTAGGAAGGTTTGAAAAAAAAGTCAAATAATACCAAAAACTTTAAAATATTAAATCAACAAAATGTGTATCATTTAAGAATTAGTAACAGAAATCCATGATTTTTGCTTGGGTTTTATAAGTCTATGTTTGACATATAGTATAGTGGCTTAAAGTATGCAATGGTTCGGACTCGCTGGCCATTGCTACATTTAGTTCATATCTGCTTTGACTATGACTATAGATATTGAGTTCTCGAACGTTCATTTATATTGCTAAAATGGTACGTTATGGTGAGAAGCCTTTACCCGAAAAACTTAAAATTTTAGGATGTCAGGGGACATATCTTTGGCAGATCTGTGTAAAGATGAGATAAGGTACACATATTTCATGGATAGCGACTTGAAGATGCAATTTCGAGTAACCAATGTAAGCGTTTGTTCCTACAAAATCGATACTTATTTTTCGTTTAATGGGAGTATAAAATGACGCTTAGATATCAATGCATCCTTAGTTTATTTAAACCACTGAAAATAAGTTAGAAATGGGAGTATAAAATAACCCTTAGATTGGGATATCAACTTAATATCACTCCTTCGTACAACATTAATTCAGGTAAGCTTCAAACTGATTCTTTTTTCTTTTGTTAACTTCACATATAAATAACAAGTCTTGGTCTATTAGTTGATGTTGGAAAGTTTGATCTTTGATGTAGGAGTGGTGGTAGATGAATATTAAACAAGTCTACTACGTCAAGAAAAGATTGGAAAATATTTTTTCCAAAATAATTGTTGGTTGTACATTTTTCTTTTTAAATTCTTACTTTTGTTTTAGGTTTTGTAATATAGCAAGATATGGTTTACCGGTTGAGTTGTTCTTCTTTTCACTGAGTTCATATGTATTCTAATTTATGTCGTCTTTCATTTCGTCCTGCAGTACACTTCATTGAAACCATTGGGCGATAGAGTGTTGACAAAAATCAAGGTTGTTGAGGAGAATAGTATAGGAGGTATATTACTACCATCAACATCACAAACTAAACTACAAGGTGGCGAGGTTGTTGTTGTTGGTGAAGGTAGGACTATTGGAGACAAAAAGATCGATATTGGTGTTAAGGTAACCTCTGAAGTAGTTAAAAATTATTTGCATACATTGTATAATTTCACTGGACATACTAACTGACTATTGTTTATATGATCATTATAAAGACCGGTACCCAAGTAGTGTACTCCAAGTATTCAAGGACTGAGGTTGATTTTAATGGGTTAAACCACCTTATACTGAAGGAGGTTGACATTCTTGGTATCCTTGAGACTGAAGAATTAAGGATTTAAAGTCGCTTAGTGATAGAGTTCTCATCAAGGTTAGTAATCTTTAAAAATAGAATTATGTTAGGTGGGGTAGAGGACTAGAGTTGTGTTAGCGAATTTAGTATTTAAGTATTGGCTGCTTTGTAACGGTTTGGTATCTCTTATTTTTCTAATATTTTAATGTTGGATGAAAGGTTGAGGAAGCCGAGGAAACAACCGCTGGTGGCTTATTGCTTACACAAGCAAGCAAGGAGATACCCTCTATTGGCATGGTGAGTGACGGTCTATTTACATATGTATGTTAAAAGATGGTTTATACTTTTTACATAGTAGATTTAGGATTTTTGGACCATTTAGTTATGGATGGGTATATTTTGGTCATGTTTTATCTCAAATGGTTTAAACCCTTTGTATTTTACTAAAAGAAAATAAGTGGAGAACAGAACCTCTTGAATACTTTTATACTACGTATTAGATTTAGACTATGGTAGTAATACTTTTATAACAATTTAAAGAAAGAAAAAAGAAAGTGTTTGCGGGTCAACAACACATTTTTACCCGTTTAACATGCGAGTCTGTTTTGACCAATTGCCGAGCCAGAAAAAAAGTATATGGTGTGTATGTGTTGGAGTATCTTGTGACATCTGATATGCAGTGAATGCCATATTCTGCTTTTTAAAACCATTTTTTAGGTGTCATTGTTTATTGTACTTTGGGCTTACTATGTTCTTGTGGGCTTTGCAACACAGGTGATTGCAGTTGGGCCAGGTCCTCGAAATGAGGAAGGAGTAAGAACAATGGATTCGATATCAAGTAAGAAATAGTTGACCAACTATGTCAAAAAGAGAATTAGAAATATAGTAAAGATGAGCTTTGGCTATTATATGTGATAGTATTAGTATAAGATAAGGATCCTTTAAAGTTCATTTGAACTTTAGAGATAAAGTTCCCTCACAAGGATAAAGACAACCGGGTCTCGCAGTAGGCCTCGATATTATTTATGTAAGGAAACTTTACCTCTAAAGTTCAAAAGAACTTTAGAGGATCTTTTTCCATTAGTAAATATGGTTGAATTACTGTAGTTCATTTGTGGGTTTCATAGACTTTGGTCTTCCAAGAAATCGTCTAAATTGCACTTTTAGATTTACAAGAACGTTAAACTTTTATTTTGTTGTTACGATTTATGAAATATAAATATTTGATGTTTTTTTAGTTATTTAATCTTTTTATATTATGTCATCCGGAAGTTTATTTACTATATTTTGTATTGAGGGTAAAACATGTTTTTTATTATTGCAACATATATCCAATTTGTTATAACTTAATGCCCTTTTGTTTTATTTTAGTTGTCCGTTTTAGTTTTATGAGGTGTACATAAACTTTAATATTTTTCTAAGTATTTTTATACTTTATGTTAAATTTTGACATAATTTATAAAAAAATTCAATTATCTATTCTCAGACAGTCATCTTTACAGTCCCAACTATATTGGATAAAAACAATAACAATAAACGTATCTTTATTACAGTTTAACAACAACATTTCGAGAAAACACAAAATGTAAATCATATATGAGCATCTTACTTATCCGAAAATGCATATGTCTTGATATCGGGGTCTAGTTTTCAAAAAATTCTGAAAAAAATCCACAAGATCGTGTATGTTGGTGCATGAAAAAGTTGTGAAGGAAGTTTTTCTAAAAGTGGATAGTTTTGCCGAAAATTTTTTATGAAAAAAAACGTTTGTGCATTAAATCGATTTTTTGTGCATCAAAAATTCGTTTTTGTACCCAACTTCTTTTGACTTTTTGCATCAAAATTTTATGCGCATCAAACACGAGTAGACCACTAAAATTGTAGCTTGTTTTACGATTTTCAGATCTTGAGCAGTATACGAACCCGTGCATATTATAGTACACGTGTTTGGGGTTTGCAAAAGAGGTGGCCAA
Source organism: Tanacetum coccineum (assembly GCA_026074375.1). Lineage (NCBI taxonomy): Eukaryota > Viridiplantae > Streptophyta > Magnoliopsida > Asterales > Asteraceae > Tanacetum > Tanacetum coccineum. Next base: position 72,667 of record BQNB010000379.1, on the reverse strand, counting down.
GAGACAAAACATCACATGAGGGGTACTCTGATTAAACAGAATAGCCGAATAGGGAACAAGGACAAATTTGTCTTGAATTTTGGGGGCCTTTTGGAATGTTGCTACATGTTACCCTACTAAATTATGTTTATATATAACTTTGTTATTTTTTAACTGATATTCAATTATTTATATGACTTTAAACTATGCATAATTGGCAGGGTCAATGTCATAAAATACATACGAAGTTTCAAAATTGTCCGACTTCACCAACGAACTAAATTTCGTACTGTCTAGACCAAAGAACTTTTTTATTATGTGACAATATGACCGGCTACATTTTTCACGTCATTTTTTTTATTAGCCAAGTCATTTTCACCGTGGCTACTTATCCACCTTTTTTAACCCGATTCTTTTTTATCCACCCTTTACCCTGTTCATATCAAACCCTAATTCATATAACCCTAACACCTTCAAACTCCAAAATTGAAAGATGAATGCAATTAATTATCAAGAATCCATCCCTGCAGATTTCAAATGCAAATGCAAGCTCCCGTTGATGGAACTCACATCATGGACTCTCACAAATCCTTGTAGACGTTTTCTTGTTTGCCCCAACAGATATGTAAGTTTTTTTTGTTCTTTAATCATTTTGTTTTTCCTTTTTTCTGTTTTAATTATCTTTTTTTTTCTTGTTTGCCACTTGCATTGTTGTTTAATCTTTAGAAAACTGAGGTCAAGAAGTGTAAGAAGTTTTACTGGGTGGATCCAGAGCTAGATAACGAATGGTATAGGGGACATTTGTATGGAATGTATGGACAACTTCATCCACATCAAATTGAAGACATTGCTAATGAGTTAACAAGCCATGAACAATTGATTATCCTCCAAGATGACTTTGCTGGCCTACAAGCTGAAGTAGCACAAACTCAAAAGAATGCAAGCTTCTGGAAGTCAGCTTTCATGATCCTTTTAACTCTAGTGTTTGTTGTTTATCTTATGAAGTAGGGGTAGAACATAACTTTAGCTTATATGTTTATGTATGTCAAGACTTATGTAATCAACTACTCTATGTTATGAATTAATTTTTAGTTTCTTGAATGTGTTATATCTTCTTACTGTGTAAATAGTTGTCTGCACAATTGATTGTGTTATAGGATAGTGGCTCATATTTAAAAGGTATGTAAATGGCTTTTAAAGTGGGGTGTATAGCAACTTGCAGGAGCTAGTACAGAGAGACGAGGAGATGGTTAGAAAGTTGCAGGCCCTAGCAAGAGAGACAGAGGAGAGGGCTGATGAGAAGTTGCTTTTCATTAAAAAGTTGAAAGGGAATGCTCCCTTTTAAGGACCTAGTATTATGTGTTCTTGAATAAAACTGTGTATGTCAACACATTAAGCTGGTTTAAGTTAATGTTTGCACCATTGGCATTTGTATGGAATGCATTATAATAAATGGTTTATGCACTTGGGTTATGCCCAAATCAATAAAATTACTAGAAAATGACAAGCAATAAAATGGTTAAAAGCATCAGCAACTTTCTTGATTAGAGGTAAAGGTACAGGTACATTGTTCAAGACCACAAAACATGCAAGGCTCATAAAACCTGCAAATAACACATGCTGTTGTCTACACTTTTGACCAATACATAATACAAACCAAGTTCAAATCCTAAATATTCATTACAGCACTTAAGTCAAGTAAATGACTAATCATCCACATCAAATGCCTTATCAGGAGTGCTACCAGTTCCATGCTTGTCAAATTGAAAGGGTTTGTTCATGTTTGCAATCCTTTCAGATCTTCCACGGTTTTTATGGTAAATCATAATACCATCCACATGAATTGGTGGCCTTCTTTTTCCTTTTTGTTCCACAAGCTCATTTGCAGGTGATTCTTTTTTCCTTTGCCTTTATCATCTCAGTTGATTCTTCTAAACACGAGATTGCATCAACACATCAGTTGTCCCCCTCACTAGTGGTTCATAGGCAGGTGCTTCACCAATATATTCAAAAGTAACATCAGTGGTGTCCTTCACCCAAACTCTAGACTGTTAGGTAGGTTGATTATGAATGCTTGGAATAAAAACCTCAGCATATGCCTGATTAAAAGGTGCCTCTTTCATTGAATCTTCTCTCCAATTAGCAGGGTTAAAGTAATCATTAATTTCCTCCCTTTCTCTCTCCCTAAAGTGGCTTATTGAGTGCGTTTAGTTTCTATAGGAGAGTTGCTGCAGCAGTGAACTGCTTTATGATGTGTGCTGATTCTTGAGCAGCTTATCAGTGTCTATAACATCAAGTGGGATATTCTATGCGCGGATAAGCTGCTCAAGAATAAGAACGTCTAAAAGGCTTACCATGGCCAAGCTGCTACTTCTAAGGCCAGCAGGCGCAATCACACATTTACTAAAAGTAATTACTTCTATTTATTATTAACATTTAAAGTTGCTTTATATGTTGTTCACTACTATTTCAAGTGTAAATGAGAATATTACAGATTACAACATAACGTCTTATGATTACACTGCTATATGCTATTCTATTTAATAGTGATTTTTAAATTACACTTGCTAGAGAAATGTTTGGATTAAATTTTTACAACACTCTTATGATTACACTGCTATATGCTATTCTATTTAATAGTGACGTTTTTCGTGTGTATGGAACAACATAAAATCGAATGCTCTTGCAGCAAAGCGCGGGCTGCAATCCTTATTTAAACAAAAAACAAGGAACACTTCTATAAACTTTTAGAAAAAGATAGTGAGATACACAAGAAGAGGAGCGTACGAGCATATTAAATACGTTTTTGAAGTGCTAATTTATGCAAAATGCAATATGTTGCAATCCGTTTTAATATACGTCACATGAAACTCTTAGAAAAAAAGTAAAATAGTAGCAAGACTAAACAATTTTAAATCGAATAAAAGGCATGATAGTTAATGGACCGAAAGTTATCAGGTTTATTTTCATGAAAAGTACAAAAAAATTCATAACCTAAAAACTAAAGACCATGTTCATTTTGAAATAAGTGGTGTGTTTGACATAATTTTACACCACGCAAAATAAATCTATTGAATTCTCATGCACCCTTCTTGGTTTGATTTTATGTACACAACTTGTTAAAATCCAACTCCGTATATTCATTCAAAATTCAAAGAGCCTGAGTGAGATGACAGTTCATTTAGACACTGGGCTTGTAAAATCAATAGTTGGCCCAAAAATAAAATAAGAGCCCGTTTGGTGTAAATGGTTTAGGCTGAAAGTAAATTTTGTACATTTGGTTTAAAAGCAAATCACTGAATCTTGGGTTCACACCCTTCTCAGTGAGGATACATAAATCAGAACATAAAAACATGGTTTTCTCTCTCTTCATTATTTCTTTTTTTTATTGCTTTCTTCTTAAACTTTTTTGTCGTCTTCCCAACTTTTACATATAATTACATCATTTTTGGACCACCTATATATATATATATATATTATATATATGGGGCTAACTATGACTGGATTAATATGAAATAGTGACTCAACGCCACCTCAACAATGACATGGCATACATAAATTATTAAAATTCATAATTACCTAGACCCTAAATATACTATATTTATGCTTCAGAATTTATTCGATATGCAGTGTTTAAGTTTGAGGATATACTCCATGTTTGAATTTATCTACCAACACAACCTAAAACTCTAAACCCTAAATTTACTCTATAAATACATACGTATGTTACTTCCAAAAACATCTTTTAAATCACATACTGATGAATGGTGATAGTCGTCACATGATGGCTGCAGATTTACCATTTGATATTCAACAGATTGAAGGTGCCTCAAAATTGTGGGACACTATTGCTACTGAGCTATGGAATGAATATGTTCATGATTTTCCGATTACGGAAGCATAACATATCATCGATTTATAAGTTTTTGCTTCTAGAAGGTACATATTTAGCTTTGCTTTATTTGACTGAGAACAAAGTATTGGTACAACCTGGCAATTTTTATGCCACAAGAATGAATGATCGAATGACATGGAGATTTTTTATTTATTTTTAGTTGGGTTAAAGAGAACTTTGTTTGATCTCTCAATGAATTATTTTCTGTTGTAGTTTGTGTATCACATACTTAGCTTTGACAACAATATACATGTAGCGGAAAATTATTACGTTGTTGTGTGTTGTTCAGCATAATTTTATTTACACTATCTTTTAATTGGTTTCCTTGCTTTTTATTATTGACTGACCTTTTTTTCCTAGAGTCCCATCCGGACACTGTCATGAGGCATATGTGGAATGGGTGAGATATGTATTACTTATCTTATTAGACCTACCAAAGAGCTTCCGGAAATCATAGGATCCCTTTATGGTAATTAGCTTCTTTAATTCATTACTAATTCACTCTTTGTATGTATGTATAAATTGCAATGATCAAGTTTATTGTTGTTACTTAGATGCAAGATTAGGCGGTTCATTACTAATCCACTCTTCAATTCATATAAATTGCTTACGGGCAGACGCGACCCCTTTGGACATAAGTATTTACTCGCACCATAAATGCCTTGATTGTATTTTGTTTAACCAACACTCACAAATATGTCTTTTTCTTCTATTTTTGTGTGTAGCAGGTTGCAATTGAAACTACATCTTTGTCCATGTAACTGTTGGTAGTGAGGATCTTATCAAATATGGAAAGCTCTCAGAAAATATTTCTCGCTCGGGCACCCGAGATGTAAGTAAAGAAAAGCATTTATTTGTAGAAGTTGGAAAAATGGGTAGGTTACGCGGGTCACACAAACAAGTAGACTTTAAGATAGTTTTAGATGCCTGATCCATTTGCCATGTTTCTTTTTAACTGATATTTTTAACCTGACCCATGTGGATTAAACATACCCTGATTGAACCATTCGTATTTAATGTATTAAAATTGCCACCGTTATTTTGTTTTTCATTAAGGCCGAGTTTTTATTTTTCCTGAGATTGACGCGTATCTTTTGATTGTAGGGCAGAGCACGGGAAGCTGGGGAAATCAAAAAGAGCTTACTCACATTGGGACATGTCATTAACTCACTTGTGGAACATTCAGGTCACGTGCCTTACAGGGACAGTAAGCTAACAAGACTCCTAAGAGATTCACTTGGTGGGAAGACCAAAACCTGCATCATTGCAACGGTTTCTCCATATGCTCATTGTCTAGAGGAAACATTAAGTACTTTAGACTACGCACATCGTGCTAAAAACATCAAGAACAAACCAGAGGTCAGTATGGATGACACTTTATAACCTCATTTTTCTGTTTATAAATACCCTTCATGTATATGAATTTTACATACTTTATTGCAGGCAAATCAAAAAATGTCTACAGTTATGCTGCTCAAAGATATGTATTTGGAAATCGAGAAAATGAAACAAGGTTTGCTCTAGAAGGCCTTCAGGTTAGTTTATACTGTTAGCAACTAACATTGTATAACGTAGGAAATTTACACGTAGGATGAATTTCAGTACGCTCGACACATCTCATCCGTTTTCTTTTCAATCATTGTTTTAGCTTGACCCATTTGAATCGTTAACAGATAATATGTGTAACCCAAATTGACCCATGTCTATATATGGGTTTAATGCAACCTCAACTCTTAATGGTTAATGTATCTAACAAGGCATTCTAAAGAACCCATGTTAAAGGTAGGAAATCTTACTGGTGAGCACCAGTCATCAGAATCAAAAAACTGGATCAGACTGGTTAGACAAAAAAAAGTAACAGAATAAACTGGAATTTCACGGTCACCAAGAAGCTTTTAGGTCCGGTCTTAGGTTCTAATTAAATTCAACTTAATCACACTAGATCATAGTTGTACACACCTTTGACGTGTTTTCTAATATACGAAAATACGTACCAGTTATGGTTTGAGCCGATTAAGCCTCTATCATAAATAAGCTTCAATGTGTTCGGTCCATCTTCAGGGACAACATTCATCACCAAAAGATCTTTGCTACTCAAAACAGCTCTGAATGAACCTAAATTTTCCTTTATGTCCATCACATTCCTAATAGTGTGAGTTGATATTTTTGGGCTCAATAGATCCCAGTAGTTCTCAACCCTCTTACGCCATAGCTCCTGTAAAGGTATGTAAAATTTAGTGAACTGGTCAACACTTAAATAAAAATAGACGAGAGGGAAGACTGTATACCTTGTCCTTTTCGAACATATCACTTGAATAGCCAAAGTCAGATAGACGAGGAGTTGGAGATGTGAGCCTAGCCGGCCATGGAGTCAAACCGCTTCCTTTACCATTGTGATCATCTGATGAAGAAAATGAAGGAATGTAAGTGTGTTGCAGAAGTTCGAACTGAAAGTAAATTAACATCAAGTACTTCAACAAATGTACATAAAGATATTCAAAGCACTAGGAAAGTGTAGGAGTTTACAGATGTTCAGTGTGTTGCTAAAACACAAGTCCCTGTTTGACTTTTAGTAGTTAAAAAAATCACTTTTTAAATTCGATTAATATATAGTTTCATGTCATTTGAGAAATATATGATCTACTGTTTTGGGAATTATAAAAAGTATTTTAAATTGAATATTCGGTAAAAATATAAGTGAGAGATAAAATCCATCGCATTTTTAAACTTGAAAAGAGACATATTCACTATCGAACGTAAGACAAAATGATGTAAGAAACTTACGATCAGAGTAAGGTGTGATACAAGCGATGTTTACTCCATACACTCCATCAGGATCATCGTTTGATCGGCAGAGATGTGGTTTATGCAAAATCTTATGTATTGTTTGTGCATTTGCAAGTCAGATGTTAGTTTCAAAATGTGAATTAGTTTATCACTAAACTTGTGTTTCTTTAATTTGCTATGCAGGCCTGCATCTGTCCCTTTATCGACTCCAGCTTCAGTTGCTCCTTCTAAGAATGTGTATGGTGATGCAGCATCAAATCTGGTTGCAGGAAACAATTTGGAGGGTGCAGTCCAGCAGATTCTTGATATGGGTGGAGGTACATGGGACAGGGATACCGTTGCTGCTTTTAATAATCCTGAAAGAGCTGTTGAATACTTATATTCTGTAAGGACTTCATAATACCTCTTAAAGTTTCAGTTTTTTCTTTTGCTGCATTCACTAGTACAAAAAGTAGATTTGGTCACACATGGGCAAAATGGAATGGCCACACATTCACATATTTATGTGACTAAATGTACCAAAATAAAATAAACAGCCACACTTGAACTCATTTTGTGTGACCATTTCAGAATAATTTCATTGTCACACATTTGAATATTTATGTGACTAGAGGTAACTGGTAATTTTTTGTTGATTATTTAGTCACTTATAATTTGGGACGTGTGACAGATACAAATAAGTTTGAAATATTAGTCACACTATATATATATATACATATGTGACAAATATATGTTACACAATTAAAGAGTGTGACCAAAATCCATATATGATCACATGAAGTAATTGTGTATGTGGCTAAATCATATAGTCAAGTTTGTCACACATTATTTAAAAGTGACTGCTATTTTTTGCTGAATATTTAGCCACATGAATTTGAAATGTGTGACAACTGAAAAGTAAGTTTGAAGCATTAGTCACGATATACATTTAAAAATGACAAATATATGTCACACACTTGAACAGTGTGACCAAATGTCATATATGGTCACACTAAACCATAGACATACATGATTAAGTGTAACTAAAATTCGATACATATGATCACGCAAGGTAATATGTGTGTCTAAAGTTTAGTGTGTATTTGCTTGCCAAAACCTAATGTGTAAAGTCACATTTAATTGTAGCATGATCATGTGACTATAGACTTTACAATAGTCACATCATATCACAAATGTGTATCTAAATTATGTTTATGGCCACATTATAAGGGTATTATATGTGACCAATACATTTAAAATAGTCACATTATGAAATATTCATATTACTATTATTTATAGCAAAATGTGAACTCAGTTATCGTTAACCTTGATATTAGTCACATTGAGTGTTTGTGTGACTAAATTCAAGATGTTATATATAGTCACATGAAGTATTTATTTAGGTGTCTAAATCATAAAGTCATGTTTTGTCACACATTATTTAAGTGTAGTCACAATTCGATACATATGTGTTGATCCCCTTTTATATAGATCCTTGATAAGCTTGTTAAAGCTTTAGTTATCTTAGATAAATCTAAAACAACTATGATAGAAATCTTGTAGTATATATAAAGATTATGCGGAATCTAACGTTTATACACCAGAAGAACAATAAAGCAATGTAACAGTAACACAAGATATTTCTCTTAACTCACAATATATTGAATAATTCACAAAACAACTATATGTTTTGCCTAATAGATATTACTTTTGTATGTAAGTGTGTATCTCTAACTATGCCGTAGGGTTCCTTTTATACACCAAGGAAACCCTAATAGGCTTACAAAACGCGTTAAGTGATCATGCATATCTATTCCTAATATATAATGCATATCACATAAGCAGTACTAATTATATAAGACTAACAATACAAACTATATACTGGCAGTACTAACAATGTACTAGCAGTACTAACTATAACTAACAATACTAACTATTACAACTAGCAGTACTAATGACTTAGTTTATTTTCTTCAATCTTTAGTAACAACACAAATCTTCAAATAGCAGTACTAAGTCCTTTCAGCAGTACTAAGTTGTAGATGTCCATAATTCCCAACAATATGGTCACACATTTCTAATAAGGGGTGTTTGGTCACACATGATTTAAGGGTGACATGATAAGGGGTGCCCTGCTTATTATGCATCTACTTACTCTAGTGCTTATTTTCCTGATTTTATTGTTAATTTGTCTTTTTATAGCTTAGTTATTAATATGTTTGTGTTTATAAGAACTTATGCAAATCTGTTTTAAGTTTAAAATAAAATTTCAAAATTTAAAGGGGTGTTTGGCACAAGAAGCACTAACACGTGTTAGTTCTGCCTAGTCACATTTGTCACTCAAATCAGTTTTAGCAAGATTTAATTCAGTTTTTAAGTCAGTTTTAATACGTTATTATAGGTTAAAAATCAAGTTTAAGGTTCAAAGTAACCATGGTTTGAATCTGAAGTGTTCTAGTATAATATTCAGTTTGCTTGATTAATATCTTGATTAGTGGCATTTAGGTGTTAGTTTCATGTTTATTTTTGGTCTATTATGCAGTAGAAATTAGTTTGTTAAAGTATGCAATTGACCTTTGTCTTTAGTCAAAAATATGTCTAAGTTTTTAAGTCCATTTCCATAGTTTTAAAAGTCCCATCTTCGATAGCCAATTTAGATTAGAATAAGTTTATTTTAAAGTCTGAGATTGATAATATAAGCTTATTAGGTATCAAATATAATCTGTTTTCACTTTTTAAGTTTTTACAACAGCTTATTCTAGCTTAAACTTAAGGCTAAGATTACTAATTTTCCAAAAACAAAAGTCAGTATATACTGATTTTAATCAGTATATACTAACTTTTTCAAGAGCTTTTTCTAGCTTATTTTCTAGGTAAATTTTCTTAATTCTAGTTTTAATTTGTTCCTAGGTTGTCAAACTTAATCTGTTTGAGCTTATTTTGTAGTTTAGCTTTCATTTGCTTAGCTTAATTTAGGGCTGCAAAAGCCCTTTTAGTCTTTTATTAAAACTTAAAAAAAACCAAAATCATGGTTTTAATCAGCCTTTTTCAGAAGTCTTTTTTTTAGCTTATTAGTTATTCAAATTGCTTAAATTTGCTTTTTCTTATAACTTATAGTACTAACTTTATCTATTTTTAGGTTTTATATATTAGCTTTTTGTTTTCTAGCTTAATTTTTAGCTTAAAAGTGCATTTGTAGGCTGTTTTATAACTTTATAACTCAAATTGCTTATTTGATTTCTAAGCTTATGGCTTATTGGATTTGCTTAATTTGTGTTTAGGATTGCTTATTAGGTTAGGTTTAAAGTTCTAGTAGCTTATTTAGTCTAGGTTTGAGCTTATTCAAGCTTTGAAGCCAAGTCAGTTTAGACTTAAAGCCTTAAAGCTTTTTAAGCATTCTGTCAGTTCTAAATAGCTTATTTCTAGCTTATTTTAAGTTTTTAGAAAAAGTTGTTTTACAGAAAGTGCTTATTTTAGTGTTATAAAGCTTTTTCAAAAATAAAATTTCAAAAAACAATATTGGCCGTATAGGGAAGTCCCAGGTTTGAACCCGAGACCTCAACCTTAACTGCCAACACTTTAACACCAACACCCACTACCATCTCGCCCTTGGGACTTTTTCGTTAAACCTTCACACTACTTTACTTTTAAACCTTTTTTGCCATTTAAGCCTTTCAGCTCTTTTAAGCTTATTTACAGCTTATTCCAAGAAGCTGTTTGCCCCATTTTATTTTTCCTAGGATTAGAATTGTTCAAAGTACTTTTCATGATTTTTTCAGATTTTTCCAAATTAGTTTAATATTTTTTATAATATTTTTAGATTAAAACTGTTTTTAATTCATAATAAATAAAATAAAAGTCAAAAAAATATAATTCTTTTTTCTAAAATTATTTTTAATCATTTAGGACTGTTAAAAATTAAATTTGAGGTTGTAGGGTTAAAATTTTAGAATTTAGGTTTTTAAAGCTCGGGTTTTGATTCCCGTTATCGTTTTAGTGTTTCAACCTTAATTGCTTTCGTTTTTAGCTTACCTTTAATTATTTTTGCATGTTATTTGTAGAAATAGAATCCAGATCAAAAATCTTGATTATCCAATCACTCGATCACGAATTTAACCTCGATTCTCAATTCACACCTCGTCGGGATACGACTCGGGAAGGTTTTGGATTTTACTTTGGTTAAAAGTAATTTTCTTAAAGCCTTTTTGGAATTCTTATCTTATACTATATTATAATTGATATTATCCTTATATACGTATTTGGACGTATCAAGAGTGCTTATAGAAACTGCTTATTAAACCGTGGCTTTTTCTCCCTCTGCTTATTTTTAACTTGTTTCACTTTTAAAATTTCGAATTTAGCAAAACTAGATAAGTTGTAGCTTATTTGGTTTAAAGCTTTTTCGGTGCAGCTAATTATTTTTAAGCTAAAGTTTTTTTAATAAAAGTTTTCATTATTAAATATAGTTTCAGTTTATAAAAAGTTTACAATTTTAATTAATAAAAATAGTAGTTTTTAGATTAGCTTATTATTAAGCTATCTTATTGCTTATTATCTAATGCTTAATATTGCTCAGTTTTGTGTTTGTCTCACTTCACTTTCTCTAAGGTAGGGGTGAGCATCGGTCCAAAACGGGACCGGACCGGCCAAGACCGGACCGGACCGAGACCTAATTGGTCTAAAACGCCGGACCGAGGAAAGGACCGAAATGGTACGGTCCGATCCGGGTCGACCCGGTCCGGTTCGGTCTTCGGTCCGGTCCGGTCCTACAAGGCATAATGTTCGGGTTTTTTGGTAAGACCGACTGGACCGGACCGGACCGACCGGACCTAAGACCGAATTGGTCCAAAACGCCGGACCGAGGACCAGACCGAAATACGTTCGGTCCGGTCCGGTCGGTCCGGTTTTTCGGTCCGGTCCGGTCGAACGGTCCGTATGCTCAGCCCTACTCTAAGGCGTGGAGTTTAAGGGTTAAATAAGCTAGACATTTGCGTTAGTGCTTAATTAGATTTTATAAAGCTAAATTGTAAATCTCTATTCAACTCTCTTCGAGGATACGACCCCGGACTAATAGTTATTACTTTTCCTAAAGTAATTCTATCTCTAAACGGTAATTTATTACCGACCGCTTTACACGCGTCAGTCAACTATTACGGGTTAAAGGATATAGGTTATTGGTTACGCTTAGGGGTTAAATTAATGTGACCAATGATAACCTAATGCACATGACCCATGACCCATGTGAATTAGCCATTGTCACAGGTAATGCATGAGTCCATGACACTATAAGCCACTACAACCCAATGCACATGACCCATGTTAAGTACCCATTGTCACCAATCATGTATGGGTTATAACATGACACTATAAGCCACTACAAACCAATGCATATGACCCATATGATGTCAAATACCCATTAATGAATGTGACTAGTGATAACCTAATGCACATGACCCATGACCCATGTGAATTAGCCATTATCAACGATACCATATCGACTCATCCGTTTAACATCTCATGTATAACGATACCATCTTGACTCATCCATTTAACATCTCTTGAAATAATCCATGCGTCAAGATTCTGTATTTGTTTGTCTCTTTACCATATAAACTCAAATAACCGAATATGAAAGCCTCATTTTTGCTATCTGTAAGAGTGGTACTTATAAACTTAAGCATATAGTTTTTTTTTTGAAACACTAGGGTTCGAGTCTTGGCTCTTGCCCACTCTAGTTAGTGCCTCAATTGGTTAGGAGAGTTGTCGGAGCTATTAATTGTGGGGTGAATAATGGCTGGTGCCAAAATACATGCGAGGTCAAGGTGTTCTCGCTAATTCACACTTTTTTTAAATAAAGATATAAGATATATTTTATTTTATTATCTCTAAATAAAATAAAATTTCCCTCAAAACATTTCATTTATCCCGCTTATGTTTTCACCAAAAGTCAAATTGACCGCCTTATATTTTCATTTCTAAAACATCCTCACCCTTATCCTCTCAATCTCATCTCACAACTGTATCTACTACCACCAAATCATAACCACCAGTCGCCATCACCTACACTACTACAGGTGCCGCTTCACCTAGTCACCACAATCAGATCTGCTATCCTTGTTTTCACCAATCACTTACCATGATAGGGAAGGGTGCTTTTGGTGAGGTGCGGTTTCTATGCTTTATCTAATAAGTTTCGGATGATAAGTTTTGGTGATGAATTTTATACATGTTCCTTTATATCATAAATATATCTGATATTAAAAGTTTAAGTGTTGTCGGGTAGTATTTATGTCTTGTTTTATATGTTTCTTCTTATATGCTCTAACTTACATCGTCATCTTATGTTGTAGGTCAGAATCTGCAGAGAGAAGTCGACGACCAATGTATATGCCATGAAAAAGTTTAAGAAATCAGAAATGCTTCATAAAGGCCAAGTATGTAATTGTGTGTTTCTATTTAATAAATATGTTTTACATTCTTTAATCGGGTACTTACTTTATAAAGTTATTAGTCCATTTAGGTTGAACATGTGAAAGCTGAAAGGAATCTGTATTGTCAAACTATATTGCTCTTTCTAAGATACCAAATATCTATATCTAGTTATGGAATATCTACCTGGTGGAGATATGATGACCCTGCTTATGAGAAAGGATACCTTTAACAAAGATGAAGCCAAATTTTATCCTTCACGTGAAAGCTGATTCAAATTTCTTTTTATCAGTTAAGAATTTTACCTTGTCTTTCTTGTGAAATTGAGCAAGATGTTCCTTACATCCACTAAATTTATCATGCGATTTTTGTTTTGCTTCAGGTGGTCTCTTGGTACTGTTATGTTTGAAATGCTTGTGGGGTATCTACCTTTCTACTCTGATGATCCAATGTCAACTTGTAGGAAGGTAGCCTTTTATGTACCAATCTTTGACTTCCATTGCCTGTTGAAAAATATAAATTTGGTGTTCTTAGAACAATTATGAATGGTTTTTAGGTAAACAATTGAATTGGGTCTGAATTGCTAAAATTTCAAGGTTCTGTTGATGCAACATAATTGCATTGGGTCTGAATTATTGTTAAAGGACAGAAACGTTGACCAACAGATTCTGTTCTACTTAGAAAACTATGATGGCTAGGAATGTTTTTGTATTTTAGTTAACAAGCTTTATTGTCTTTATTAACCCAATGTTTCGTCTGAATCAGGCAAGAGTAGCAAAAATAGCACTACCTTTTGGAAGCTCACTTAGCGCCTAAAGGATTCAGCCATTTATTTCCAAACAGGTTAGAGACTGCTTAATGCTATATACCTTATGTTTCTTAATGTTTTTTTATATACATCACACACCCATTATGGTAAGTTTGTGTAGATAGAATATATCCATTACTCACCTGTACTCTTTTTCCTTGCTTTCTTATGATCTCACCTGTGGAAGTAGGATGGTTGCATATTAATTGTGTAGCTTCTTGCATTTTGACCATTCAATAAAAATAGAATGATAAGCTGCTAACAAAATAAGCTATATACGGAGTATTGTCTTTCACTATTTCATTTCAGTTTTTATGACCTCCAACAAAATATCACTAAGCTAATGTCTCATCAGTCCTGAGTGGTGGAAAGTTAGCTCGGGGATTATTGTGAGCCACACTTTTGCATAAGTAACCATATTTACCTTCTACTCGGTTAAATGTGGCCTAAAAGCAATAGATGGCATACATTGGAATTTTATGTTTGTTAATTCGTATCTTATAAGTGTCTGATAATGCTCCGTAAAGTTAATGATAGAACTTCTAAATAAAAGAAGCTAGAGTCTCATAGGTTTTTAGGTTTTCTGAACATCTTCTGACCACCTTCCTTTCCTCCATGATTTTATGCTGCTAATGAAACATTAAAACTGCTTGGATGTTATTACTACTGTTCGAGCATTGAAGGTTAGTGCTGCCAAGCTACGTTTAATATTGTTTAAAGAATAGGATGTTAATACTGCCGAGTATATTAGTACTGTTATAATATTAAAACAGTATAAAAGTTAAAACTGTTTGGCACAAGGAATGGTATTGCATGTTGTGATTTAATGCCGCCATGGTTCGTGTATATACTACTAGCTCTTTTGGGCGTTTATTGCTATAGTTGGGCCAAGGGACATCAATGTGACGTTGGTAGCTTACTTTCCTAAATTACAACGGTTCTCCTCTTTCTTGAAGTTTAATGTTATGTCCCTTTTTTTCTTTTTTCCGCACACTAGATAGTCTAGAAAAACACGCCCGCCGCAACGCGCGGGCCGCTATCCTGCTTGTTATCGTAAAAATACAAAAACTTTATGTGAATATGAATATATCAATTAACTTTATGCATTTTTATTCCATGGCTGATTATGAGGAAATACTTGCAGATATGGTGTCTGATGTATAAACAATCGAACGATGGTATGTGTCTATATTTGTTTTACTCCTGGATCGCATATTTATAAAAGTTTACAGGTCTTTTAATAGTTTGTGGTCACAGGATGTTCGTGGTGATCCAGAACAACGACATAAGACGGTTCTAAACGGTCCCTTTATAGACCATGCCTTTATAAATCCAAATGTTATTAAAAAAAAACAAATAGTCTTTCGGACATTTATAATTATATTCGTGAGTCCCTTTTCATATCCGGTGCTTTTGTATGGCGAGGCTTCAACCCACAAGTATTACTTTGTCTACATGTCAGTTAGCGTTTCCAATTGCTGTATTAGAACATAAATACATAAAACTCATATGTAACGAAGATCCATGATTCAGCTACGAAGAGCCATGGAAGAATACAGAAGTCTGAAGAGGAAAGGAGCAAAGTCGAACAAGACAGTTGCAGCAATAGTTGAAAGTATGGAGAAAGCTGCAAGGTACACGTCGAATAAATATGTTGAGGCTGCTTTGAATTCAACAACTGTTGTATTGCCTTATCTTGTCTCTGTAAGCTGCTTCTCATCTCTATACTTGTATGATATTACATTAATGCAGCAATATGATATTAAAACTGCTCATGGTTATAATACTTGCTCAACATTAATGCTGCCAATTTGATATTAAGTGCCTGCCTGTTTCGTATTAGTTAATGAAGGCTATATTAGTGCTGCTGGTTCTTTGTTAATACTGCTATTGGGATTAAGGGAAATTAATGCTGCTAATATATATGTTAATACTGTTCGAGTATATTAGTGCTGTTAAAGAAGTTTGTGCTATTGCAGTACCTTCGATTGTTATTTTTAAGGTATGCGTGTTTGTGTAGTACATTGTGTTGGGGTTTGTAGGCATGGTGATAGTGATACAATTGATAGTGGTGTAGGATGACTGAGCTCCGCTGACAGAAGAGAGACATGTAAGCATCTGACATCTTTTTTTAAGAAAAAAGCAAATAACTGATCCTTATGCAACTACTTAAAATGTTCATAAGATTGATGGTTTAGCGTGAGATTTGTTATGTACGACATTACATTGTATATTGTTCAAGTATATATACATTCGGTTTAATACAATTTGAAATTGCTTTTTGTTTTTAATTGATAGGTTATATATATATATAAATATATATATATATATATATATATATATATATATATATATATATATATAATAATATAGTATATATAAATAAAATATAATGACATATATTATGATTTGTTATGATGTGACTAAAATGATGCACTCAACATAAATGGTACACGCTTATCAATATTATTGGTCACTCTTTGTTTAATTTTGATGTGTGACTAAATATTAGCAAAATGCCATCACAAACTAAAAATTCATGTGACCATATATGAAGATATAACACAAAATACACATTATCTTGACTTAAACAACATATGGTACAACACTTTATTAACAACTTTTGGCCATTTTTGTATCTGTATGTGACTAAATTAAAAAAACATGCTTTGTGTGACTAAATATTATAAAAACCCACACATGACATAAAAGATGACATGTGACCATTGGATGAACAATAGTCACACAAAATACACATTCACTTGACTTTAATCAATATATGGTCACACTTATTAACACTTTTGGCCACTTTTGGTTAACTTGTATGTGACTAAATTAAAAAAACATGCTTTGTGTGACTAAATATTACAAAAGGCCACACAAACATAAAATTCATGTGACCATTGGATGAACAATAGTCACATAAAATACACATTTACTTGATTTTAAAAAGCATATGGTCACACTTATTAACACTTTTGGCCATTTTTTTTAAATTGTATGTGACTAGCTCCAAAAAAACAACACCCGTTGTGTGACTAAATCATCACAAACGTCACATTTATTATATATTCATGTGGCCACAGGACGGGAAATAGTCACACAAAATACACATTTACTTAAATAAATCATCTCAAATGTCACATATATTATATATTTATGTGGCCAAAGGACGAACAATAGTTACTCTCAAAAACCATTCGTGTGACTATAAAGTGTTTACGGTCACTAATACTGATTAATCCAACAAAACTTGTGCCTAATTTGTCACACATATTCGGGTTTTGGTCACTCTTTTTCAATGGAAATAGCCACGAACTCCCTAACGTCACCGTATGTGACCTACAGTGGCGCGATCTTTAGTGACAAACACCTAAAAAAACACGTGTGACCATATGTATATCGTCAGACAATTTTGGAGTGACCAATACCGGTTTTTGTACCAGTGATTCGTCATGTCTTAGTTATTGAATGGTTTCTCATACATATGAGCCGTTAACAAGCGCTTCTCGAGAGGCAACCCGTGTTATTTAATTACAAAGTCAGATTTATTTTTACTGTTTATTTCTTATACAAAAAGGTTAAAAGTACAGGTTACAAAATGACCTAAATGTGACATAAACCCAATCTTTTAATGGCTCAGGTATACAAGAAAAGGTACAATGACTAAGCTAGACAAACGAAGAAGTATGTTGCTATTGCAGGCATTACCTTCGTTTTATTCCTGTAAAATAGAGTGTAATCGTTTATTTTTTTGTTATGCTATATTAGGGCATTCCTAAAGCAGCGAAAGTTCCTCCAGTAGCGAGAGTTCCACTGGTGCCAGCTGTAAACCCCCCGCACCAGGCCCCACAAGATACACAACCAGCGGCAGCTCTTCCAAGTGGACCAAATGCAAATCCCTTGAATCTTTTTTCCTCAGGCATGTTGTTTATCTAGCTGTCAATGGATATTATGTTATGATTAACTTTATGATTGAAAATCTTTTAATTGTGGCAATATAGGGTCTTCCTGACATGGGTGGGAATGCTCCTGTGGGGGCAATTGCAAGGGCAGTCGATCGCATAGTTCATAGGTCTCTTTTTATCTCAACAACTGACGTGTCATTGTTTGCTAAAAATGTGTGTGCAAAAAATATTGTAATCCCAACTTAGGGAATCAACTTAACTTATTAGAACAAATCGCAAGATATAATGTAATCTTTGGTGCTACTGACACTTGGTATAGTAATACGTTTTTTTAGAACGACAAATTTTTTTCTTTCACAACTGTCTCACAATATACTTTACACATGGCTCCAGTGAGGCTTGAACCCGCAACCTTTAGGTTGGTGGGAAACTCACATACCCAAGTATATTATTGGTGGCCAACTGAGCTAGCCCAGTTGGTTTGGCATAATAATACTAAATTACAACCACTTATCTCTGTAGAGCTCAAGCTTATTGTGATTCTTCTATAAATGGTTTCAACTCGTCATTGCAATGTGAAAATGTAGAAAAACAATACTTTTTGACTATTCGATTTGGTAGATGTTTTTGCACCAGAACATCTTCATTGTATGTTTGCTATTGTCTAATACTCTATAAATAGTTGAAATATGGATTCTGTTATGTTGCATTGTTGCACTAAGATGTAGGAATATTGGTCTTAAACAAGTAATATGCATACTATATGTAATTTATATCGATAGAATGCTTTTATTGAAAATTTTGTTAAGCAACTCTTGTGAGTCTTAAAGAAAAGCTAATCAGGTCTTCTAAATTTACAAACACATAATGTAACGATAGTTTTAAGAGTCACTCTCGGAAAAGTTATCGACAGCTCTTGTGAGCGCTGGTGCTAAGATGTTGAAGAAGTTGTTGTTGTTGTGGCTAATACTAACCGATTACTTTTCATACTACCTGTAACCACTCTGTTACAGTTAAAACTACTTGGATTTTACATTTTTAATCGAAGACTCAAATGCAGACTATTTTATAGGGAAAAATGTGGATTCTCTAACTCTTTACTTTGGCAAGGATCCAGTTCGTTGTCCACGGGAGAAAATCAACAGGCAAGGGAGTCACAAGACAAAACAAAAAGTGATAATGTTGAAGATGACGTGTTGTATCCGTTAGAAAAGACCTTTTTCTTTTTGCCAAAACCTCCAACCCTTATTCCTCATTATGAGGTATGATGTTTCTTTTATTTGACATAATATTTGACCTGCTCAATCTGTGCCCTGTATTTAGTCATGCTACTATGTGAGACATAACAAAATCATCTTTTATAACCATCTATTAGTTCTTAATATTCAACTAATAAATATACTAGCAAGTAATGACCCCATCTTGGAATTATAGGATTTCATTCAGCAAAAAGATACAAACTTACAGGTTTTTGAACTCATTATCATGTTTCTAACCTTCGACTTGGGGATAATTGTGTAATTGAGTCAAGCCAATCTCGAGCTTGACAGGGTTTAAGCTTGGCTAAAAAATTATAAGGTAAGCTTGAGCTTGACTTTATAGCTTAACAAGTTTTTATCATCTAGGCTTGAGCTCGGTTAGCAAGGATCTAGTTCGTTGCCCACGGGAAAAGATCAACATGCAAGGGTGTCACAACTGACAAAACAAGAAGTGTTTGGGGTGTTGTATAGAAAAGAACTTTTTCTTTTTGCCAAAACCTCCAACCGTTATTCTCTTCAATCTTCATGATCATGTACGATATTTTTTTTATTCGGCCGTACTTGATTATCATCAATAATCCGAGTAGAATGGTAAATTTTATTTTCTTATTAACTTGATGTAATCAGTTTTGTATTTACAATTTTTTTATATGAATTCAACAATGTAACAACAGCTATATTCTTTTTTTCATAAAAGAGACACCCTATATTTAGTCATATATATAGTTTTGTATTTTGTGTTCTTAACAGATTTACATGTTTAAAAAGTAGCATATTGGCTAAGTTGCATGAACCAAAGTTGATGGCAATAGAAAAACCGAGCAGAAGGATGCAGGTGCAGAGGTCTAAATAGTGCAGAGGCAGAATAAAACTCGACAGAAGACCATAACAAAGTATAAAAATTCATGAAGTCCTATTAAGTTGCAATGTCAAAGTAGATTAATAAAGACGTTATTCTTACACGGATAACTATATTTCACACTGTAAAGAATCAAACGAAAAAGAGGAACGAAGATTCTATGTTTACACAAGCACGGCAACCATTAGACCTGAACGACAAACATTGTCTCAAAAAAGATTTATGAAGCCCGTCTTATTTAATCCTTTTTCAAACGATAAATATATAAAAAAGAAAAATCGAACATAAGTGACCCACTTATATGTAAATGGGTCAATATTGCCACCTCCAGGTTACAAAAAGAAAAGATAAGTTACCCAGGTTTGTAATATTCATTTCCAGTCCACACAAAAAGGGTGTGATCATCAACTATGTCCTATCTTATGCATATCAACCAAAACATAGATCTTACCCCTCAAGTAATTTCAAAATGCACATCCAAACAACCCTTACATAAAGGAGCCTGGATCTAAGAGAGTGAAGATATAGCGTACCTGCTATGGTGCATTTTCCATTGCCAAAGCAATTGCTTCAAAAACTACTTCTCCATCTATGAACCCACGGAGCTTGACTACCATAATCTGTTAAACCCTTAATTTGAGCCAATAAACCATACAGGTGGGAATTACAGAAATCTACACATGGCTGTTGACATGCATTATAAATGGAAGATATCTAATTTTTGGTTTTTGCAATGTCCTCTATTGGACCCATTATCCAGTGTACCCCGGCAGCGGCAAGAACGACAACACTGTTTTGACTCCATAATGAAGGCAAGGTACACTACAATAGGATCTTCACATGATCATCATTCTCGAATGATGTAAATTGCAATGAATCATAATCTGATGATAAAATATCTGTTGTACTCGAACATGATACATACTTATCTGGTCCTGCAAGGTAACCCCTGAACACTATTGTTAGTAACTCAAGCGACTGAATCTCATTATTCATTTCATATATTATCTTCATCTTTAAAGAGTTGCTATCGAGTCTCAACAGTTTACTTGTCTATTGTCATGTATCTAAACTTTATTAGCCCAATCTAGCCCATACTAAACTTTATTATCTTCATCTTTATTAGCCCAATCACATATCTATTTTCCTATTAAATAAATGCATGAGCATTACTTACTTCTAGTTCAACTCCCGTTATGCCTTATCTGTTAATGCATATACAACCTCAGCATCACCAAGTAGCCGACCAACCATTATCAAAGTAATTTTCTAGAAAAGTAGAATAAAGGTGTAAGGTTTACATATAACTAAGAAAATGAACATTCATATAATGTAATGAATTCAATGATCATAATACCTTTACTAATACATTTATGCTGCATTGCTTCATCAACACTCATTTCCTCATCACTCTCCTTATTTTTCTAATCATTTTTGTCAGCAATTTCATCATTACTTCACTTTTGAAGTCTACGCGGCAAACACAAAACAAAAACCAAAACACACCTGACTCAATTACACCAAACAAAGTATAAACTTATGCATCAATGTTTACAGAACCACAATTTAATTTGTTGATATTAATCCATAAAAATCCAAAAGAGACAAACCGAGCTTATGGTATACTCACTCGCATTACTTTTCATTCATTGCATTTTAATGAGTCTACATTTATTTTATATTCTACATGTCACTTCCGAGTAATTTATAAAGTCTTGCAACTCTTTACTTAAACATAAATTTCTTGTTCATGTTCTCACTTTTTATCCCGCATAACTCATAAACATAACATTTTACTCAAGAGTCAAGAAAGTGAGCCATGACAGTTAAAAAAACGCATCCATAGACTTTAAAAACTAAATCTATAATAAAATTATTGACATACCACGATCCGTATCAACAACCTTATGCCAGCAACAATCCTCTTCTGTCTCAAAGTCAATACCCATAATCCAACCACTCCATAATACCTTTTCAAACTTCACCCTTTTCCAGTCAATAACTTCCAATTCATATTCCTAATAAAAAATAATCTTGATCAATATTTTGCATAAAACATAAAAGAAAGAAAAAAAAGAGACGTAAAACTTACCTCTTGTTCAGGGCAAAGATTTTAGATCCAATTTATTTTCTTAAACCTAGTTTCAATCATCGTATGGTAGTGGTGCTGAATTAGAAATCGTCGGTAATGAAGCCATAAATCTAATTAGAAAATATACATGTGATCGGTTGATGAAATTGCTAGATGTGTGTGTTGTGTTTGGATGAATTATGACTATGAATTTCTTTTGTAGGCTTTTCAATAGGGTTTTCAAATATTGAATTTGGTGCTTCTTTTCCAGCAAATACATTCCTTTCTTAAACCGAATCTCGTGTTTTCTTTGGAAAGAATTGATTTACCATTAAAGTGATGGATTAATTGGTCTCTCTCGTAAATCATTTTCTATATAATATGTAACTGAATTTTTTGAATGCCTTTGACTTTCATTAAACCATATATTTTAGGTGTTATATTAAATGTGAAACGTAAAAACATAATTTTACATTTGAATTCAAAATAACACGTTTTTTAAACTTAAACCTTATCTATTTTGTTTTTTAAAAACATCCACAACTACCATTGTGGTCTAGTGCTAGATGCATATGTTGTGGTTGCACAGACCAAGGTTCGAATCTTGTCAAAGCCTTTTTAGCATTAATTTATTTCCAGGATTTCCACTCATGCATACGTGGCAAAATTAATGCACACGTGGACACATAAAAATGCTTAGGTGGCTTTCTTGGCTGCCTATGTGGATTAAAAAATGCTTAGGTGTCTTTAAAAGGTGATGACATGTATAAAATTATGGGTGAGGTGTGTCTTTGATGATTATGTGGCATTTATGTTGCATGAGGTGTCTTTAAAAGATTATTTAAAGATAATTTAGGAATTTATTTTCCAAAGATAACAATCACCCAAAAACAGCCTTTTAGGAATTGATTTCCAATCGATTTTAAACACCCAAAAGCAGCCAAAAATAGCTGCATAGTTTTAGGAATTATTTTCCAAACGATATCAAACACTCAAAAACAGCTGCATAGTTTCTTCCTAGATAATTATAACTTATAAATCAAATGATAAAAACACCATTACATGAACACATATCCACACCCTAACGTATGTATCTTCTTATCCAAACCCGAATGTTGAAATTGTGGTTTTAATATTTTTAGGTATTATGTATACCAGAAGTTGTGCGTTTCTTCTTCAAAAAACCCTAATAAACCACGTATAAAGGTATGTATCTTCTTCTGAAAACCCTAATGATGAAAATATGTTGCTGGCTTAGCTGACGACTAATGGTTTGGGATCTCATCATGTAAGCACTTGAATTTGTACCGTATTTTAGTTTTGTCTTTATTCATTTATATTGGCTTCTTGATACTTTCCTCCGATCAAGGGATATAAAGTGAAACTCAATAGGTTATGTTACCTTTATCAAATTACGTGCTAAAATTTTCAATTTTCTAATAGTATGCATAAGTTATTAATTGAGCAAGATCATTAATAGGTTATATAAGAATTGTTAGTGTCTATATTAACCACAACTTCTCATGCTTTTGTGTATTGCAGGTCATTATTCTTGGCTTCTCAAGAAAAGAACAAAAAGGTAACCACGGGTCATACTGGTAAGTCTCTACAATGCCTCTTTTCAATAATGTTTATTCCAACCTCAAGGTTAATATGCATTAATGTATATAGAACTCGATGTAGCTAAATTATTATACATAGTTGCATGCATCCCAACTGATGCTCAATTGGTTACCACAAGGGCAGTGGACGACAAAGGTTTTCTATGGAAGATTGGCCAAGGAGATTGAGCTTTCGAATTACAAGGCATGCATTGTATCTGAATGGTTTCCCAAGTGTCTATTACAGTTTGATATATACTATAACCCGAGTCAACACAATGGCTTAAAATTGCTATTTCTATATCTCATGTTATTTTTGTTGTAGGTCATAAGGAAACTGTATCTTGTGTGGCCTTCAGTTCTGATGGACATTTGGTTGCATCGGGCAGTTTGGATGGGGTCATTCAAGCGTAGGACATATCTTTAGGAAACCTTAAATACATGCTTGATGGTCCTGTAGCCGGTATTGAGGTAAAATAAGAAAATTTAATCTTTTCTATTTCCATGTATACGGTAGAAGCTATTTTCTTCTAATGGGTCTAAACCTGAAACTATGCAGTGGCTTAAGTGGCATCTACGAGGATTATGCTGATCTACATAATAAATGCATGACTTATTGTTGCCTCTTGCAGTTCCAAAAGGTTTTAGGGTGTATACATGAATTAGTCTTTTCGAGAACCCGCATTAGTCTTTTCTTTGATATTTTCTATGTAGTGTAGGTGTGTTTCGGAAAATAATGCACAATTGGTTGAGTATTTTCTTGATACCAAATCTTACAGGTCCACATCTTTCCCCTCATCACTTTCCCATTGTTGAAGAAATGTTTGGTTAATATTTTGCATTTACAGATAGCCCAAGCATGCAGGCCAGTAGTGAAAGGACTGGGAATGTGGGGATCAATAAAAGCATTAGACAGAGGATACGAGTATTTAGTTGGTGACATGATTTTCACCCATGTGGCTATTCTTGCTTGGTTCTTGATGGTTTATGACTTCCAAACGAGGCTCCTTTTTAACCAGGCTTTCAGTGGAGGTTTACAGATCCAACGTATTCTAGCTGGTGGCAGTAAAAACAACTAATTAACACACATGGAGGATAAGAAGGCCATGTTCAGATAAACTAAGGTTAGTCGTTATTATACTGATGATAATAACGCGTGGAAGGTCAAAAAAATTTAAATGCTCTAAGATTATGACCTGAAGAGTATAATTGTGTTCCGTCCAATGTAAACTTTAATGAGAGGCTCTATGCGTAAGATGACATTATTCACTTATTAAATGTGGTAAATAATTTAGAGGTGGCAAAGCTCAGGAGCTTGAACTAGAGATTGCTAGAGTGAGCAATAAGTAAGCCCTTTTTTCCATTTCATTCTACTACTTGTTTATGATGTCACACTTCAATCATATTGACATCGATATTTTTAGGTTAACTGATGAGTTTTTCAATCACTTAAAGTTTGAATTGGGAGAGCTTCGGTTTGCTGTTCAAAAGACCGAGGTTTGTTTTTTGTTTCTATTATATGCTTAAATTAGATTTGTCCCATATTTGAATATGTTTGAAATTTTTCAGAAAGAATGGATTGAAGCTACTAATAATTTAACTCATGAGACTTTGAACAAAAGTCTCAAAGTGTTTAAATATAAGGTTGGCCAAATAAATACTGATAAGAAATATTAGAGAACTGTTGACTTTTGTTTATTTGATAAAGTAGATGTCACATGTTCGTGTGCTAAGTTTGAAACATATGGGATCTTATGTAAACACGTCTTATATGTGTTGAAGAAGGGGAATGTCGAAACCCTTCCTAATCATTATATTTTACCCAGGTGGACATTTTATGTAAGGCACAAGGTGGATAATAATATGCAACTTGAAGATGTTCATAATGAAACTGAACCTAGTGCCTTAACATTATGGTGTGTTCAAGCAAACTTTTCTAAAGCAATGGAACAAGCAAAAGACTCTTCCTCAGAGATAAAAAAAAAGTTAAATAATATGTTAGTGAAGTATTTTGAAGAACAAATTATTAGAAAAAAGGCCACGGAGTCTCAAAATACATTGCCCCATTCTAATTGGTTTTTCATTCTCATATAAAGGTACCTATGAGCATGTTCAAAAATCCACTGGATGATTCACTTGAGCCTGATATGTCAATAGCCTGGTTGAACCATATTCATGATCAAATTCCGAAACTCGTTAGAGTCCAATGCTTGTTGGTTTTAAGAATTTTATTTATGTACTATAGAATTTTCACAGTTCTACATAACATTATTTTGTTTATCTTGTCTAGAGCAGAACGACACAACCTACATGTCTGTTTTGATAAACTCAGAATGTTTGTGACTAAATCCATTTGATCAGTTAAATCTTTAGCTGTTATCTTTCATGGAATGTGTATGTGTTAATTTCCTATGGTAATCATTTCTATGTTGCATTTACGCAGTTTGCAGGAGCTGTAGTCTCTTGGTGTAGGGGCACTTTTGGTGAATCTGTGTAATGTGACGGAAGTAGCTGCTTCACTTTCTTATTATGCTCTGAACATGCCATCTGATGAGAGGGAAAAATGACACAATCATAACTACATGTATGTCACTACTCATACAACTCAAGAATTGCCTGAAAGTTTTGTCAGGTTTATATATTTGTATTTATGTTTGCTCTTTTTTGTTCTTGTGTATCTATCGTTTTTTGTAATAATTTTTTCCCTTCCTGTAGCGAACTTAATGATACGGTTGTCGAAGCTGAATTAAGAACCACACAGATTCCACCTCTGCAAAAATTGAACGTGTAATTGACCACTATCATTCTTCCAATAACCGTCTGCTCATACTGGTATATAATCTTTCACCTTTTTTAATGTCTATGCACGCCACTTGAAAATGTCATTTTTAACCAATTTATTTAATAGTTTCCAAAAAAGTTATGATTTTCCAAACAACCAAACATCTAACTATATAATAATTTACAACCTAATAAGAAAAAAATGTATATTTTACAATATATGTTTGATATCATGGTGTTGTTTTTTGCACTTTACAGGGGTTCAATGCATCAATAAGTATAACTGAACCAATGAATTCTCCTGATAGAAGGATTGATCAGTTCAAAGAAATGGAACCGAACCTACACCTTGAGTTAAAAGAGCCTTTAAAGAAGCTTTGTGATGATCCAAAGACAACAATTGTTGTCGTGAGTGGAAGCCATCGATCTATTCTTGACAAGGTAAAAAATGATTCTATATAAATTTCATTTAAAGTCTCGTGTCTAACAATAAGACTCCTGCTGATCGACTCAATGTTTCTGCAGAAATTTGAAGTCTTAAAGTTTTGAGTTCCAAAAGCTTTGATAAATTAAATAATGTGTGTTTGGACATAATATCTTTCATGTTGCTTCGACGTAATACTGTTTTATAGGGTGTTCGGACTAGGTACTCTTTTAAGGGTTGTTTGTACATAATTTTCGTTAAGACTGTTTGGATATAATTTATATCAGGGGTTGTTTGGATATAATTTCCGTTAAGACTGTTTGGATATACTGTAATTTATATCAGGGCTACAGGGGCTGTTTAGAACACAGTTATATACCTTCCTATTGTTTTTTGCTCTCTAACATAGTACACTGTTTTTTGTAACAAGTGTCCTTCTAGGAGTAAAGAAAGAAAATAAATTTGTTGGTTTCACTTTGTTGTATTGCCATTGATACCTTTGAATTTACCAAATTACAGAGTTTTTTGAAGCTCTAAATTGAGAGTTGTTGCGGTGATACCCAATCAAGAGTGTTAATACATATAATGTCTAAAAACGTTATTTATATTTTTTGATCTCTCAACATTTTGATAATAATAAAATGTAAAAACGTTTACAATAAAAATAAACGTTTACAAATTATTAAATGTAAAATTTCATTTCTAAGATTAGTGATCACTATAAGGTAAGGACAAAAACAAAATTTATTAAGCATGATTAGTGATCAAGAAAATAATTTTCTTTTTCCCTCCTTATCTCACTTTTTTTAATTCTACAAAAGTATTTTCTCAAAAATATATTTACAAAATATTTTCTAATTAAAAGAAAAGTTTTATTAAAAACTTAAAATTTGAATTTCAAATTTTCCTCCTCCCCGCCCAAAAAAATGGAAGTTTCCATATCATATACACCATACAAACTAAAAACAAAAAACCTTCAAACATTCAAACCACGCAAACACAAAAAGGAACACAAAAGGGCAAAAAGACAAAAAAAAAAGGAGGCGGTAAGACTAGTGCTGGCGCGGCCATCTTATATATAAGGTTCTGCCTGTTGCGGCCCCCCGATATATCAGGGAACCCCACGCCCCGGGACCCCCAGCCCCCCCTCAAGACGACACCATTGGGATTTTACCATTACCCTTCTGTCTAAAATAACTGCTACTTAGCCTAACTGCTACTACTACTAACTGCTTCTTATTTTCTTTCCATTCCCCGAAAATGCATAAATTTTCTTTTTTTCCTCTTTTGCATAAAATTTTTTGAATCTCTTCTCTCGTCTCCTCTCTAAAACAAAACATCTTTCTTTCTCATCACTAAAAACACTTGATCACTAACAAAGTTAGATCTTGTTTCAAGTGAATCTTATGTCTTAAAATCTTCTTCACATCTCTATCTCATCCTCTCTATCAAGTGGCGATTAGAAGAACCACTCGTATTCAACAAGAAACAGGTGAGATTAGTGATATCTAACTATCCATCCTTTCTTCTCTTCTTCTTCTACAGTTAAGACCTCTGTTTGTAATATCTTGTATAGTTATGTGATGATTCCAAGAATAATTGTGTATATTCAATTTAAAACCGATTGTTTAATCTTGTGGGTGTAGTTATATCTTATGTCTTGTGACGTGAAGAATGGGAAACTAGCTAAGATTATAGGACTTTATTCATCTCCCTATAGCTTAGTGTCCGAAAATACCGTAAGCAGCGCCGTGTAAAAACACGGTATTTCCCCCTTCTCTAATATTCCTCCCTTACCTACCCCCCCTTTATCCCCTTCTCAATCTTCCTTTACTTTCATGTATTCCCTCCCCCTCCCCCCCCTCCAATTTCTCCCCCCCCCCCCCCCTTTCTTTTCGTCCCCTCCCATTCCCCCCCCCCCCCCCCCCCCTTCCCCACTTCCTTTCCCCCCCTCCCCTCCCCCCTCCCCTTCCCTCCTTCCCCCCCCCCCCCCCTTCTTTTTCTCTTCTCCCCCCCCCCCCCCCCCCCTTCTTCTCCTCCTCCCCCCCCCCCCCCCCCCCCCCACCCCCCTCTCCCCCTTCCTCCCCCTTTCCTTTCCCTCTCCTTTTTTCCCTTTTTTCTTCCCCTTCCTTCCCCCCCCTTTCCCGTTTTTTTCCCTTTTCTTTCCCCGTTCCCCCTCCCCCCCTCCCCTTTCTTCCCTTTTCTTTCTTCCCCTTTTCTTTTTCCTTCCCTTCCGGCCCCCCCCACTCCGTTCTCTTTCCATCCTATCCTCCTCTCCCCCTTCTTTCCCCCTCATTTCTTTCTTTTTCCCCTTCCCCCCTTCCTCCCCCCTCTTTCCTTCCCCTCCCCCCTCCTCCCTTCTCCTTTCTCTTCCCCGTGTAAATTAGATTGTGTGTCAATCCAAGAGTATATATATCTTGTGAGTGTATAAAGACTTAGTGAAGTCTTAGATTGGTTCTAGCTAAGATTAGGACTCGACATTTAGCTTAGTGTCGGAAAATAACGTAAGCGACGTGTAAACGGTTTTCTCCGCCTAAAGGGAGCTTGTTGACATAGTGAAATCTCGAGTGGAGTACTCGGGGAGTGGAGTAGGGCGAAGAGGTGCTTCGTAGCCGAACCACTATAAAATCTTGGTGTCTTGGTTTGGTTGTTTCTTTCCTTATCTCTTTACATTATTATTGTTGTTATTTAGTTTTAGTTTAGATAGTTATTGCTTGTTCATATTGTGATTTGATTGAACATATAACTCGAATCTATACATTTTTTAAAGTAAACTTTTAAAACGTAAAACAAACATGTAAACTATTCAACCCCCCTTCTAGTTTCCACAATTGGTATCAGGAGCCAAGGTCACTCAAGATTTTTAAAATATACTGTATTTTAAAGCTTGGATCGATCTATGGATTCCGACAAATATCTAGAAGGGCAATCCATGCAAAGACCACCACTTTTTGAAAGTGATAGTTTTATTTATTGGAAAAATAGATTCGAGACATATGTTAAATCAAAAGATCTAGATCTTTGGCATGTTATTACCAATGGTGATTTTCAACCTATTGTACAAAATTCGGAAACCAAATTAGATGAGGTTATCCCTTTTGAAAAACAAACTGATGATCTTAAAAAGAGACTTGCGAAAAATAATGAAGCCAAAATGGTTATTTACAATGTTTTGCCAATAATTTTTATGTGCAACACGGCAAAAGAAATTTGGAAAACTTTGTTAAAAACCCGTCAAGGTAATAACCAAGTCAAAGATAATAAGATCGACCTTTTGGTTCAACAATATGAACAATTCGTCATTTTCGAAGACGAATCTATAGATAGTGCTTGTGCTAGATTTAATACTATTATTACTAGTCTTAAAGCTCTTGATGAAGGTTATTCTAGTAAGAACTACGTGAGCAAGTTTCTTAGGGCTCTACATCCTAAATGGAGAGAAAAGGTCACGGCAATTGAAGAGTCGAAAGACTTAAAGTCACTATCTCTTGATGAACTTATCGAGAACCTCAAAGTTCACGAAATGATCATCAAGAAAGATTCCAAAATAGTCAAAGCAAAAGTTGAAGGGAAATCTATTGCTTTAAAGGCTAAGAAAGAATCTAGTGATGAAGAGTGTTCGACTTCCGGTAGTGAAGACGAAGAGTACGCCATGGCGGTAAGAGACTTCAAGAAGTTCTTTAAGAGAAGAGGTAGATTCGTAAGACAATCTCAGAACGACAAAAAGACGTTCCAAAGAAGCCGTGATGACAAGAACGGTAAAAGTGATAGAAAATGCTTTAGATGCGGCGACCCGAATCATCTTATTGGAGAATGTCCAAAACCACCGAAAGATAAAAACCAAAGAGCTTTTGTAGGAGGCTCTTGGAGCGATAGCAGTGAAGAAGATGATGAGAAGGTCAAAGATGAAACGTGTTTTGTATCTCATGCATCAAGTGAGGTATGTTCCGAATCATCTTATTTTAGTGATGAAAACTCATCAATTGATGATTTAGCTTTAGACAACGAATATGATAAGTTATGCAAAATGAGTCTAAAGATAATCACTAAGAACAAAAGGTTAAAAGCTACTAGAAATAGTCTAGAAAACGAGCTCACAGAATTAAAAGATAAATTGTCCACATTCGAGAAAAAAAGGGAGTTGATCTCGATTGTGTAAAGTTCCATACACTTAAAATTGAGAATGAAAAACTCAAAGAAGAATCCACTAGATTAAATAAATTTGAAAAAAGTACACATTGCTTAAATGAAATGTTAAGTAATCAAAAACCCTTCGGTGATAAATTAGGTTTAGGGTTTAATTCATTTGAAGCATCATCTAGTGGAACTAAGGAAATAAAATTTGTAAAAACTCAGAAAAAGGCATCTTCTGATGGAGGTTCCATAAATATGGGTGGCAACCAAAGTGACCAGGCGACCCCCAAAATAATTATGGGACCGCCACCAGCAATGCCTGGTTCTGAGAAAAGTGTGTCTTTTCTAAAATCTATTTTGGGTCCTAGACCAAAACACATAACTGTAAGCAAAGTCAAAGTTCCCGTTGCTAGGGATAATGAAGTTAAACAATTCTATGAGCCGTTGTCAAAACCCAGAGTTGGATTTTCGAAACCAAAGTTTGGGTCAAAAACTCCACCTCCTAGAAAAGTCAATAATAATTATCCGCGTGCAAAACATCGCAACCTAAAAGGAACATTAGTCGACAAAATTGACCTTATGGCTTTCCCGTAACTCGGAACAACTTTCCACATCAAAGTTACATGCCATGGGAAATGTGTTCTCCATTTCCTCATCCTAACCAATTGCATCAAATGCAAGGGATGTTTAGCACTAAAACTTTAGACCCATGAGATATTAGGGACCAAATGTTTGAGTCATTGTACTATATAAATAGATATGCCTTAGAGTCAACTTGAAACCCGATGAATGGATCAAGGATAGCGGATGCTCTAAACATATAATGGGTAACCGAAAGCTCTTCTCTACTTACAAGGCATACAATGGAGGTAACGTCATTTTTGGTAGTAATCTTCGCGGAAATATCATTGGCAAAGGTACGATTTCTAATGACTCTCTCAAAATAGATAATGTAGAACATGCTGATAACTTAGGATTTAACTTGCTAAGTATAGGACGAATATGTAATAATAAGTGTAGAGTCACTTTCTCTGAACATGATAGTGATATCACTAAGAACGGTAAAGTCATAGGTAGAGGTATTAGGAAGAAAGGCTTATATGTGATGAAATTAAGAAATAAGCCAAAAGATCAAATTTGTCTAGCAACGATTGATGAAAATTCCACCTTGTGGCATAGGAGATTAGGTCATGTAAATATGCATCTCATTCAATCGTTGGCTTCTAAGGAATTAGTTAGAAACCTACCTAAGCTTTTTTTCCCATTTCTTTTTTTCATTTTTCCCCCCTTTTTGCTATTTTTATCTTCTCCATTTTTTTTTGCTTTTTCCTCTATTCTTTTTTAAGTTTCTCTATTTTTCCTTTTTTTCCTCTTTTTTTTCCCTTTGTTCTTTTTTCCTTTCCCGTAACTTACCTCGGAAACAACTTTTTCCCACAAATCAAAGTTCCCACAATAGAATGGCCCCTGGGAAATGTGTTCCCCGTTGTTTTCCTTCCATATTCCTCAACCTAAAACTACCTAAAAAGAACCTAAACCAATTGCAAAAATCAAATGCAATAACAGCAACAGGGATGTTTAAGAGTGCACTAAAAAAAAACTTTAGAGACCCATGAATAAAATTAGGGACCAAAAGTTTGGGTCATTGTACTATAAAATATAGATAATGGCCTTAGATGAGTCAACTTGAACCCGATGAAAGGCTCAAGGCAAGCGGCCAGAAATGCTCTAGCACATATACACGTGGTGTCCACACACGAAAAAGCTCTTCACAACCTTAACAGTAACACACAACAACAAAACACAACCAAACAAAGGCAATACAAAAGGAGGTAAAACGTCATTTTTTCTTTGTGGTAGTAATCTTCCGAGGAAATTAACATTAAAGGGTGCAAAAGGAACTATTTCTTAATGACACCTCCTGACTATCCCTCTACACCCATTGATTTTCTAATGACATCTCCTCAAAATAGATAATGTAGAAAAACAATACTGATAAACGTTATAGGAATAACTTGCTAAGTAACAAGGACCAAATATGTAATCAATAAGTGTAGAGATAACAATTCCCCCTTTCACGATTATCCCCCCCTTCCTTTCTCTGAACCAGCTAGAGACTCTCCGCAACAGTGGCCCGCCCCGGACCACGAGACCAAAACCATGCATGACGGGACCAATCGGACCCACGGCCATCAACATGCGCCCATGCCAAACGGCCCACCTCCCACACGCCACACAATAGAACACACGCACCACGCCCAACCGTATATAAGCCCAAAACCATTATCCAAACCTTGGGTGGCATAGTGAGAATAGGTCATCGTTAAACATAACTGCAACAACTCATTCCAAACCCTACTCGATAGGCTTCAATCCTATCACAGGCATTATTTAAGAAACAAACCTACCCCTAAGCTAAAAGAGTAATAGCACAACCCCAAACCATATTTTGTGCTGCTATTGCTTGCAAATGGGGAAAATACAGCTTACGCTAGTCAACCAAGCTAAGAATATAAGTCTCAACAGCGACACTAAGATGGCTAAAGAAGCCTCACCTCTTATCTTTACCCCTCTATCTATCTCCTATTGATCAATCTTCGGTTCACTTTTAACCCCCAACCGCCAAACGGAGTTACGGAGGAAAACCGTTACACACAACAAGACAAAAACACAAAATACAAACAACAACAACAAAACAAAAACCCTAAGTCCATTAGAGTAATGACTACTATCTAAGAAGTATACATGGAGGCAAGACCTAGATTTCCCCTTGAAGGATAAAACCCGAAGCTTCCCGATCCAAACTCCACAAAATATTATTTAGAGTAGGAAAAACAAAGACCAATTAGTAAGGGGGATTGTTCACAATAGTGCCAAATAAAAATAAAAGAACCCTGACCACGCATGTAGCGAATTTAGATAAAGCTGGAAGCACATAGGCGAGATAATCAACTGAAGACCACCAGGATATATATACGATTATTTATTAGTAATACCACAACACATAACTTCTCTACACACATAACAACCTCACCCACACACCGCGCACACTATATTACTCTAAACCTCCTCAATATCAAAAGGCACAAGGTAAGGTAGGACACTTCAAAGAAATGAGTAAGAACAATGTTGAACGGCAATCATTTTAAAACTAGACCCCACCTCCATCGACAAAAGTATATGGGGTGTACCGCCCGGTCGCAAAACCCACTCCACGCTCACATTCTTTCCTCCCTTAACCCCCCCCACCACACCCCCCGCCGCTCCCTATAAATAGCCACATACCCGGAAAAATACCCCACACCTAAAATATGACCCACTTGTGCGCGGACGCCCCACCCCACCACAATCCACAAAAAACTAAAAATCTTCTCCCTTGCTAAACGAAATCGCGTGGAATTTGGACTTCCAAGTACGCCAATCAATTTTGACCAACGCCCCGACTCATTACACTAACCTTACCTCTACCACGTTAGAACCAAAAGTCTTTAAATAAAACACGAAGGAGACTATTATTATACGGAAACACTACAGCCTACTCACTCCCAAAAATCTAACAGGCCTAACATCAATCCTTAATAAACAATAACCTACTAAAAATCAAATAAAAATAAAAGAATCACTCACAAACAGGACATTTCCGACTCAGGAAACTTCTCTTTTACTAACTCTCTCCACACCCTCAAAGACATCCAACACAAATCACACCCTTAGTGGGATGATTACTTATATGAGACAGAAGCCATTTAGGGAGCCATCAACCAAACAAGCAAAAAACCTAGAACATGATGTTAGAGCGAAGAGACACCTTAGAAAATGAAGAAATAAGACAATATTAAGGAAATCTAGAAATTCTCACCAAATCCCTTTTTAAGAACAATGTTCATAGGCAAACCTTAAAAAACAACATAACCCAAAGAACCCTTCGGTCACATATAAGCCTAAAACCAAAAGTAAACCATTCTTTTTTTTTTATTTTTGTTTTATAAATTATCAACTATAATAACCTAAGAATGTTATGAAGCTTTAAGGAATGAAAAAGGGGTTGTGATAGTCGCCATGCAAGAAGAATTAAATCAATTCATTGCTAACGATGTTTGGGAGTTAAGTCCACAACCTAAGAATATAACAATCATAGGAACTAAGTGGGTGTTTAGAAATAAGTTAGGCGAGAATGGTGTTGTTTCTCGAAATAAGGCTAGATTAGTTGCTTAAGGCTACAACCAACAAGAGGGCATCGACTATGATGAAACTTATGCCTCGGTTGCGAGACTTGAGTCTATTAGAATATTATTAGCTTATGCTTGTGCCTTAGATTTTAAACTATTCTAAACGGATGTAAAAAGTGCATTTCTTAAACGGTTTTATCAATGAGGAGGTATACGTGGCACAACCTCTGGGATTTATTGATTTCAAAAAACCGGATCATGTTTATAAATTAAAGAAAGCTTTATATGGTCTTAAACAAGCACCCAAAGCTTGGTATGATAGATTAAAAGCTTTCCTTATTAAACATGAATATAAAATGGGAATGGTAGATAACACTCTTTTTACTAAGAAGAAAAGTTCAAATCTCATCATTGTTCACATATATGTCGATGACATTATATTCGGTTCGACTTGTCAAGATATGTGTGATGAATTTGCCAAAATCATGCATGATGAGTTCGAGATGAGCATGGTGGGTAACTTAACTTCTTCCTTGGGTTACAAATAAAACAAATGGAAGATGGTATATTCTTTAATCAATCTAAGTATATTAAAGAAATGCTTAAGAAATCTGGTCTAGAAGATTCTAAACCAATGAAAACCCTAATGTCCTCCGATACTAAACTCACGAAAGACCAAGAGTGTGAGTCGTACCAAGTATCGAGACATGATAGGTAATTTATTATACCTAATGGTAAGTAGGCCCGATATCATGTTTAGTGTCTGCCTTTGTGCCCGCTTCCAAGAGGCTCCCAAAACCTCTCACCCTGAAGCGGTTAAGCGTATCTTCCGATACATTAAATGTACTATGCACTTAGGATTATGGTATCCTAAGGGGACCATTGCAAAGAAAACCGTAAGTATATTCCGACTCTGATCCATGCGAGAATTATGGGACCGAAAGAGCACACGTATTTGTAATGTCAGTTGGATGTTATTTGACATCTTGGTTCTCGAAGAAACAAACCGCTCTTGTTATATCCACTACCGAAGCCGAATACGTAAGCGCCGGAAAGGCATGTCAACAAGCACTATGGATGAAATAAGCTCTCATCGACTACGACGTACGACTCGGCGACGTTCCCATCATGTGCGACAACAAAGGCGCGATTAACCTTAGCAAAAAACCCGGTGCAACATTCTCATACCAAACACATCGAAATACGTCACCACTTTCTTCCTGATAATGTCCAGAAAGGACATATCTCAATCGAAAAAGTGCCGTCTGTCGACAACATCGCCGACATCCTTACTAAACCCCTTAAACGTGAATCGTTTAACTATCTACGTCTTGGTTTAGGAATGATGGAACACATTCTATAAACCATATGTGTCCGCTTCTCCTTCTTAAAACCCTAAAAATGGATTTGTATTTATAGTTACGTAACCCGCCCGACGGGCGGGTTCACCAAAGCGTTTTATATGTGACATACATTGTGATGGACCTGCAGATCATAGCTTATGATATTCCTAGTAAAAAGCACCTACTATTACATAGGCAAACCCTATAATTCATGTCAAAATCCATATATCGCATTTTATACAACTACGAACTATCAAAGAGCAAGAACTGACCGTGAGCTCTACAAACCCCATCTAAGTTACCAAGCTGATCCTCCTCAAACTCCATAATGACCACTTCTAGCAGAATTTTTGCAAGGAGCTTTCTTGTGAATTAGAAATGAACAACCTTCATATAACATATTGCTCTATGATGCGTATTAAGGTTTTTAAACCAGCTCGACAAATTTTAAGATTACATAGATAGATAATCAATAACGTTAAATATTATTGACACAACAATTGAAATAAAAAAAGTGTTCATGTAATTTCTATAAACATAAGAATCAAATTTGTTAAAAATACAGATACTTGACGAATTCTGAGAGTAATTAATGAAATTAAAAAAAGAAACTCAAAAGATATAATACAATTTTACAAAAAGTTACAAGTACTCTAACATAAAATGAGAATTGTTTACTTAACAGACAATGTCTTTGGTTGATCTAACATTGAGCTCAAAGTACACCAAAAAGAAATAAGAATAGAAGTCCCGACCAACAAAGACCGTAATTACATAGATAATTGCTCATCCGGTATGGCGGCCGGAAATAAAGATGACATCGCCTTCTAGTAGATGGTGTCAGTGAAAACCATTGCTTGCGACATATGTTTATAATAACTTGTCATAAGAAAGTATGCAAACTATAAGTTTAATGTGCTTCGAAAAGAGTAAAAAACACTCACCGAAGATATAAGTTCGATCAATCAATGTATATGAGCAAATAAGGAACAATAGCATAACATAGCCTTCATCCGTGCATATATAAAAGAAACTCAATTTGTCAATAAAACTAATAGATAGCTTTATAATAAGTAGACTTACTTAGCTCACAAGTGAAGAAAACTCTTCAAAACTGATTGGCAAGGCAATGCCTCTTGTCATCATTATATAATAAGAGTTAATTAACTACATGGAAATGAAAAAATGAAGCATAGATGCTACTGTTTGCTAATTGTTACATTAAATATGCAAGTTATGATAATTTTTGAGAAACCTGATTGGGTTGTTTTTTAGAAAAAGGAACAATGAAGGCCTTCTAATTGATATATTGAACTCGGCATATAAAGGAAATAAGTATGAAACCATCAACTCTTTCACTATACTTTATCTGCAAATAATAAGATAAATACATAAGTGGTCAAACATTATGGGCAAATGAGTTCATGGTTCATATTTGCTAAGTACCATGTACTTAATGAGATATCATATCGCAAATAGTGTAAGCACACGTAGGCACCAACCATTGCTCCCATAAACATTGAGCCAAGTTTGCGGAAAAAAATCAATTATGTGTACTAGAGTTGATTTGTCTGGAATTAGATAACTCGCACCACCGGACACATTGTAGTGTATGTTCGATAGCCGGTACTAAAATTACATACTTTAATAGCGTTAAGTCAATATTATGTGCCATGTTGTGCAGCGCCTTCATAGCTTGCTGTCGAAAGTTGAAGTGATAATCTGTCAACAATAGTTGTTGAAGATAACGTAAATGCTAAGTGGTTATTAACATAACTAAGAAAACACTAAAACTTACCAACTTGTAGTAGCAATGGCTTTTAAAAATCAAAAGTTATATTCACCTTAGCTACTCTGAGACTTCATATCACTTAGGTTATTTATGAGACATAAATTTCTACATGGAATCATTAACTCGATGAGATTTGGTCTTAGTTACTTATAAGGTAAAAATAATTACCTGTACCAAACATATGTTCTTTAGTACTCATATGTAGCAGACATAAAATCTTCATTCTGTAATTCATTTTTAGAGGTTGATCACTTACTGACACCTCAACACTGTTGCAATTCACAATTTCATAAGTAGCAACAACATCCTGTTTTAAAGTTCAAAAGTCAATGTTCATGATCTAAACTAACACTCATTTTTGTGCATTTGTCAATAGTTATGTTGTTAACTTTCCCTCGACAAAGCAATTTTATGTAAAACAAAACAAAAAACATATGGACAAATGGCCAATTAAGCATATACAAACTCGTACCAGGATAACAAATTAGGATAACGCAGTGAAATACCTTTAATTTGTAGAACTGAATCTTTGCATCCAAAAATTGTACATGGTTTGCTTTGAAACACACTGATCAATCACCGAATCCGTCTTCCCTATTTGATTCTCCACAGCCCATTTACTTAAGAGGGTACCGCAAAACCATTTTCTCCCACTTATATGTAAACTGCTATTAATCATGCTTATGTGACTGACGACTAATAATCCCTTTTTATCTGTTTTGTTCACCAAGATGTAAAGCCAGAAAACTTTTTACTTGGTCAGCCCGGGACACCCAATGAGAAAAAGCTGTATTTATGTGATCTTGGTTTAGGTACATGTTTCTTTTATTTCGTATAAGGTTCTCTTTTAGAGATGTTTTATAAGGGTGCATTTGTGTTAAACATGAAGCAATGTACACTCGCAACCCATCTGAAGCTCAAACATTGGAGGTCCAACTTTAGAAACTGATGGCACCGTTCCACAGACTTCCTTTTCACCAGCACTAACTAAGCCGGCTCTATTTGCATGGTTCTTGGTCTTCATATCATCTGTGACCTTACTTAATCCTAAAGGCATGAAAACCACAACCAATAACTTTTGTTATGTAATATATTTGCCTTGTTTTTGTTGCCTGTTTCTGGGTTGATGCAATTTTTGCTACAAGTAGTAGGGACTAATTATGTACTTAAATTCTTAAACAACCGAAGAGTAAATATAAAAGGATGTACCTGTAATGCTATACTATAGCCTCCACCGTTATCTTGCTCAAAATAAAGTAGCTGCAATGTAACATTAAATTAACTACTGTATCTAATAAACAATATGATTAAAATATCAACACAATATAATGCTCAGAAAGTTTAAAGTACCTTAAATTTGCTTTGTGCAGCTGAAGTAACTCTTATAAAGATCCCTGATTGAGCTTGTTCATCTCTTATCGTAACACCAAACAATTGAGCACATTGTTTCTCTACCTGCAATTTAACTAAGTTGATGCACTAACATCGCCAAAAGCAAATTATAATTGTGAAACAGAAAAACACACACCTTTCCACTAACTGATGATCCTATCCGAAGGAGTTTGACTTTGACAGTTCCATTTAAGGCTCTTTAAGAATAGTGGCTGATATGGTTGTCTTAATAGGAACTCCAAGCTTACTTAAAAGAAGAAAAGGAAAATATTGAGTACTTGAGCGAAAGTAGATTCAAACTTCGTACTTCTTTTATATGAAGTACCTGAATAATGCTGCAAACATTGTATTCACGGTTCCGAGGTTGGATAATTCAATTTCCATGTCCATGCCTTCGGCATTAATTGCTTATTCGATTGACAAAAGATATTCAACATTCATTATTATGTAAACTAAAGAAAATATGTGATAAACGGTAATGAAATGAAATTACTTAAGTATAGGGGAAATAAGCCTTAGAAACTATTCCTTCATTTTCCATTTGCTTGTTCCTTAAAATGATGGGTAATATATCGAAACATAGCATAAAAAGGTAATTTTGACCCAAATTTAAATTTTTTTATAACACTTATCGACGAAAATCGAGTATTAATAGAGTCTCATGGATAAGAATGTGTATGACTAGCACAAAAAAACCCTCAAAATTTCACCCCAAAAATATGAGGTTTGCCTTTAGATCTTTAGGAATTTTGGTATCCATTATTGATACCCATGATAGTTTATACCTTTAGCATTCTCGAGTTAAGGTTTGAATGCAGTCATATGTGTCTATTTCGTCGTTACAGATGTGTACGTGTGGTCTAGGTCACCTTTTCTGGAACATTGGTATCGGTATTAAATTATATGAGTGTAACCCGGTAGTATATTTAAAATTCATATCACTCTATAGAACTTGTGTATTTGGTGATGCATGCCGAGACGCATATGAGAAACTGAGATTTGTCTAGATAAAAAGGGGGTGTATAGGATTAAACCAATGTTTTAAACCTGTAATTGTTATGATGGTCACACTGATCATATAACTATCCCCACCCTTGTTCATGCACTCATTTTTAAGTGCAGGATAACCCCCAGACACCCCCATCCGAGCCTATCCCTATATTCCGGTTCCAATAATTTCTGATTTAATCTGGAACTATTAATGAAGAGCTTGTCACCCTTGAACCAAAATGCTACACCAAATCCACCTTTAGCATACCATTGTAGTACTCGCCTGTAGTAACATTATTGTTTTAAAACCCAAGTTAATTTATTTGAGTCATGGTTGCTAAGTCCTCATCCTTGTAAATACACGTTATGGGACCGATTGATTACGTGGTAGTTATCCCTCTTATGAAGAATTAGGGAAAAAGTAACTTATTACCCCCAATAGAGCTCAATAAGCTCTATGTTATGTTGATCCACCTCAATGTGGGTCATTAGTTAGATTGTAAATACCGGGTGTGTAAAAGTTTAAGTGTAGGGGTGTATCTATAAACCCCCATGATGTATTATATGTTTAAGCAATGGCAGGGCAAAAGTGTACGGGAAAAAATGTATATAAAAAAGTGATAAAAAATGTATGGGCTGCCATTTGCTTATGTTTATGTTTATCATAGAGTCAAGAAAAGAAAAAGAAAGAGATTGATGTAAAGTTGTGTAGAGTTTGTATATCTTTGTCCAAGTCTTGGCTTAGCAACCAAATCAATGTGTATTCTTATAAATAATTAGCTAACCCTTTCACCCTAAATTCACCCAAAAGCCACTCAAATATATCTCATCCATTTTTGTTTCTGTTAATGTTATCTTACACCTACACCCCCACAACCCTTAAAAAGACCTATTTAACAGTAATGACTAGTACTTGCGCCTAGCGGTGGAGGTTTTGATTCTTTATCAAGCCTATGGTAATTTATATGCTATGACAGGTAATGAGTGTTGATTTTACGTTTTCCATAATTGTTATAATTTATTATACACCCAAGTGAAAGAAAGAATCCCAAACACTTATGTGAGGTGCTAGTATATACTTTCCGTGCTTTTAATTACGAGTCCCTAGAAGGTGTGTGTTAAAAGCTTTTAAAGAAGTAGGTTAAATGACCCTAAAATTTTCTATTGTCTAGTAGAAAAACCCATTTGCTTAAGGACAATAAGATCCGAATTGTGAAGGGGGATTTGATGTGTGTTATTTTATACATTTTTTTGGGGTCATTTAACATGTTAAATCATGCAAATATGCTCAGATTATGTGTTTAATTGTTTTTTTAGGTTTTTAGCACTTGGATGACATTTGGAGGAAATACACATGACTTAGGCTCATTTGAAGGAGAAACGGACAAGACTACGGACCTACACCAAATCCTTGAAGAAGTTGTGCATACAGAGTGTGGAGACGGCGTTGTGAGTTTCAGCGACGACGTCACAAATTTGACGAGGGCGTCAGAATGTAGTCGACCTAAAGAAACCCTAAAAGATTCGGCGTCACAAGATAAA
This sequence comes from Tanacetum coccineum, assembly GCA_026074375.1. Lineage (NCBI taxonomy): Eukaryota > Viridiplantae > Streptophyta > Magnoliopsida > Asterales > Asteraceae > Tanacetum > Tanacetum coccineum. The sequence continues at coordinate 30,528 of BQNB010000379.1, read as the reverse complement.
GAAGACTATTCCAGACTTGCGCACGAAGTATGCAATATTGTTTTGATCTTAACTCCTTCATACGAACTCGGATTCTGACGATTCAACAGCCCACGCGATCATAGCGAGATCTACAACTTTGTGAAATATGACGACGCGACGGTGTTAGGATTTTTCCAAACGGCGTCGGAAGTGTCTGAGTTAGGGATTTTCCTATAAATACAACTTATAACTTCGTTTTCTGTAAGCTTGAAACCCTAAAACCGACTTTGGGGGCCGCCTGCACATTAAGGGGGCCGCCCTATTTATGGGACCTCCATCAGGGGACACCTTTTTTGAGCTTTAACAAATTTTATTTCCTTAGTTCCACTAGATGATGCGTCAAATGAATTAAACCCTAAACCTAACTTTTCACCGAAGGGTTTTTGATTATTTAACATTTCATTTAAGCAATGTGTGCTCTTTTCAAACTTGGTTAGTTTGAGAGCTTCCTCTTTAAGCTTTTCATTTTCAATTTTAAGCATATGACATTTTACACATTCGAGATCAACTTCCTTGTTTTTCTCGAGTGTAGACACTTTTTCTTTTAGAATACTAATTTCCTTTTCTAAGCTACCTCTAATGGCTTTTAGTCTTTTATTTTTAGTGATTATCTTTAAACTCATTTTGCACAGTTTATCATATTCATTTTCTAATATTAAATCATCTATTGACGAGTTTTCATCACTAAAGTAAGAGGATTTGGAACATACCTCACTTGATGCTTGAGCTACTAGACATGTTTTGTTATTGACTTTCTCATCATCTTCTTCACTGCTATCACTCCAAGAACCTCCGACAAATGCTCTTTGGTTCTTGTCTTTCGGTGGTTTCAGACATTCTCTAATAAGATGATTCGGGTCACCATATCTAAAGCATTTTCTATCACTTTTATCGTTCTTGTCATCACGGCTTCTTTGGAATGTCTTTTTGACGTTCCAAGGTTGTCTCACGAAGCTACCTCTTCTCTTAAAGAACTTCTTGAAGTATCTTACCACCATGGCGTATTCTTCGTCTTCACTTCTGAAATTCGAACACTCTTCATCACTAGATTCTTTCTTAGCCTTTAAAGCAAGAGATTTCCTTTCAACTTTTGCTTTGACTATTTCAGAATCTTTCTTGATGATCATTTCGTGAACTTTGAGGTTCCCGATAAGTTCATCAAGAGATAGTGATGTTAAGTCTTTCGACTCTTCAATTGCCGTGACCTTTGCTCTCCATTTAGGATGTAGAGCCCTAAGAAATTTCCTAACATAGTTCTTGCTAGAATAACCTTCATCAAGAGCTTTTAGACTAGTAATAATAGTATTAAATCTAGCAAAAGCACTATCTATAGATTCGTCTTTGGAAATGACGAATTGTTCATATTGTTGAACCAAAAGGTCGATCTTATTATCTTTGACTTGACTATTACCTTGGTGGGTGATTAATAATGTTTTCCAAATTTCTTTTGCCGTATTACACATGAAAATTCTTTCATATTCTTTTCTAGGCAAAGCATTATAAATAACCATTTTAGCTTCGTTATTTTTCGCAAGTTTCTTTTTAAGATCATCACTTTGTTTTTCAAAAGGGATAACCTCATCTAATTTGGTTTTCGGATTTTGTTGAATGGGTTGAAAATCACCGTTGGTAATAACATGCCAAAGATCCTAGATCTTTTGATTAACTATGTCCGCAATACTATTTTTCATAAATAAAACTATAGAATTTCAAAAAGTTATGGTCTTTTGCATAGATTGCCCTTACAAATATTTGGCGAAATCCAAAGATCGATCCAAGCTATAAGTATAATAATATTTAAAAGTCTTAGTGACTTGCTCCTATACCAATTATGGAAACTAGAAAGGGGGGGGGGTTTATCTTATTTACACGTTTTAAAAGTTTACTTTCAAAAATGTTTAGATCCGAGTTATATGTTTAACCAATTCACAATATGAACAAGCAATAACTATCTAAACTAGAACTAGATAACAACAATAATAATGTAAAGAGATAAGGATAGAAACAACCAAACCAAGACACCAAGATTTATAGTGGTTCGGCTACGAAGCACCTCTTCGCCCTAATCCACTCTTGAGTTCCGACTTGAGATTTCACTCGTCACAAGCTCCCTTTAGGCAGAGAAAACCGTTTACACGTCGCTTACGTTATTTTCCAACACTAAGCTAAATGTCGAGTCCTAATCTTAGCTAGAACCAAACTCCCAACATCACAAGATATACACACTCACAAGATATCTATACTATCGAACTACGCAATAACCAATCACCAAAACACAAGAATGATACAATATCCGATTTTGTGGAACATAAAAGAAAGAAGAGAATATCACTAATCAACACTTCGTTTCTTGGCGAATACGAGTGTTCTTCTCTTGCACTTGATAGAGAGGAGAGATGAGATGAAGAAGATAAGATAAGATCACTTGAAACAAGATCTAAGTATGTTACGATCAAGATTTAGTTAAGAAAGAATTTTATAAATGAGAAAAAGAGACTGAAAATTTTGTGCAAAGAGTAATATTTTCATTAAGGGGTGGACTAGTATTTATAGACAGGGAAAATTAACGGTAACTGGTGGCGGTCCCGGCGGTCCTATATATATAAGGGGGCCTCCAGGCCTATAAGGGGGCCGCCACCTAGACTCCGCTCCATTTTTTGTCTTTTTGTGGGGAAGGTTGTATCTGGTGTAGAAGCTTCCTTTTTGAGGGAAAATTTTGAATTTCAAATTTTAAGTTTTTAATAAAACTTTTCTTTTAATTAGAAAATATTTTGTATAATTAATTTTGTGAAAATCTTTTGTAAAAATATAATGGATGAGAGAAAAATATTTTTTTGATCACTAATCATGCTTAATGATTTGTTTGTTCATACTTTAAGTGATTACTAATCTTAGAAATAGAATTTTACGATTAATAATTTGTAAACGTTTAATTTTATTGTAAACGTTTTTACATTTTGTTATTATCAAAACGTTGAGAGGTCGAAAAATATAAATAACGTTTTTAGACATTATTTGTATTAACAAATAATTATAAATATATCTCGATAAGTCAATTCGGTGACTTTAGTCATCGTGAAAATAATCATATTAGAGCTGAATATGAAACGTTTACTCATAATAAACATATTTGAGAAGTTTCGAGAAAAATCATATTTTTCGTCTTTTAGTGAATTTATTAAATAAAATAATTAAATAATATTTATTATTTAAAATTCAAAAATTATGTTTTTAGGTTAAATTTCTAAGTATAAACTTTTTACGAAATTTTAACATGACCCGTACGCTCATACAACGTTTTCCAAGGTTTTTTAACCTTTATTTCAACACTTTTCATCAATTCGACACTTTTCGACAAAATTCCAAAATCTCAATCTTTAACGTTTACTAAAACGTTTTTCCCAAAATATCGTTCAATATCACTTCGTAAATACATTTTCACTTTCAAAAGTCCGTCAAAACTCTTATAACGACTAAATATCGCTTATTGGGCTTTAAGGCCCAACAATGGTCCATTAACATATTTTTAAGTCCAAAATACGATCCAAGTCCAAAACCAAGGTCCATTTACATACATAAGCTTATACTAATAAGTAGAAAATAATCCAGACCACAATAAGCCCTCCCATTAAGCCGCGGCTTAAATAGGCTTATTGGGTCGTGAGTCCATAAGCTCCACAATACATATATTAAGCTTAACCATAAGTTAATAAGCTACGTATCGCATTTGGTTATCACTATAAGTTATAAAAATAGTTCACAAACATACGCCATATCACAAAAATAGTCAAAAATCACTTCCCTTGTGATTTGAAAAATAACGTGGCATTTAAGCCCAAAATATGCCAAGAAATAGCTTAAAAATAAGCCCGAAATAAGCTATACAAGCTATTATCAAAATAAGCTATCTAGCAACATATGTTATTCAACCATCACGACCACAACATCAAAACTACAAAAACCCCTCTTTTTCTTTTTATGTCCGACGAACCAAACACCCCTTTATATATCCGTTTCGTTTCCAAAAATCGGTTTTTACAACGATCAACTGTATCAATAACATGCTAAGCTCAATATAACCCAAAAGGACAAACGAAATTTAAATTTGAAAACTTACAAAAAAATCTTCAAAAATGTAGATTTTGACACGAACTAGACAACCCAAACGTTGTTTAAATGAATACCCAAATACTCGTAATTAACCCGGAATATCAACGTTTCCTCGAGTCAATTGTGGAAACTAAATGTTGTTTTTGGTGGAAAATGGTGGCGGACGAAACAACACACACACCACACACACACTTATGTGTGTTTTTTAACTTTTTGAAATTGAAAATGATTATAAAAAATGATATAATGGAAAGCAACTTATGTACCATTTTTGGACTTTGGTTAGCCTAGAATTAAGCCACCATGTCTCCCTTGACTTCTTTGACCAGCCATGGGATCCTATGGGGTCTCGGGTCTTTCTTTTAGTGTCGGGATCACTTAAATACTCGTAAAACTTGGTCGTAAAATTTTCCCCAAAGTTAATTAGCATTTTTATTCACCTTAAAAATACTTTTCCATTAACCTAGAGTATTTACATGACATATTTACCCTTTAAACCCTTCAAAACTCATTTGGACATTAACGGACGTATCGGGACTCGTTTTTTTGACATTTCTCAAAATTCACAGGTCTAACTACCCGGAATATAAATAACACAATAATAACCTTAAAAAAGGACTATTATTCACAAATAACCATAAATTACCACAATTCTCATAAAATCACCATCGTCAACACAATACATTATCTGAATAAACTGACGAAAGTCAAATAGTCAAAGGACTAAAAATGAAATATTTAAAATACAAAAAGGGCAAAGGTTACATAGAGGGTGGAGGAGTTTCATCGAATGTCACGTTGAGTGATTCTTCGACTTTCCTAGTATGTTTATTAAGGATGATGTATGCTTTACTATTTTGGGAGTAACCTAAAAAGACACATTCGTATGACTTTGGGTCAAACTTTGTAAGGTAGTCTTTAGTGTTTAAAATGAAGCACTTGCTTCCAAACACTCTAAAGTAAACAAGAGTAGGTTTCCTACCTCTCAAGAGTTCATAAGGTGTTTTTCCTAGAATGGCTCTAATTAGGATTCGGTTGAGAATGTATGTTGAAGTATCTACGACGTTACACCAAAACTTTTGTGGTAACGATTGCTCATTCAACATAGTCCTGCTCATTTCTTGAAGTGTCCTATTTTTCCTTTAACCACGCCATTTGATTAAGGAGTGCGTGGAGCCGAGAAGATATGTTTAATTCCATTGGCATTACAGAACTCTCCAAATTGCACCTCATTATCAAATTCCCTACTGTGGTCGGTTCTTATTGACACTATAGTACATCCTAATTGGTTTTGAATTTTTTTACTAAATATTTCGAATTGATCGAAGGCTTCGGTTTTATCCTTAAAGAATCTAGTCCAAGTATACCTAGAGTAGTCATATGCTATAACTAAGGTGTAGCGGTTTCCTCTGTAACTCCGTACGACGGATGGACCGAAAAGATCTATATGAAGGAGTTCTAAGCATCTAGTCATTGAGACTGTATTCTTAGCTTTGTGACTAGTGTGAGCTTGTTTTCCAATTTTGCAAGTATCACAGAAGTGTTGATCAAACTTAAGCTTAGGTAAGTTTCTAACTAATTCCTTAGATGCTAACGATTGAATGAGACACGTATTTGCGTGACCTAATCTCCTATGCCACAACGTGGAATTTTCATCAATCATTGCTAGACAAATTTGCGTAGTGTTTGGTATGTTGTAATCAAAGAGGGAATGGAAAAGATTATTACGATGGAATGAAAAAATGTTGTTTGTTTACAATTATGGAATATAATGATTCATTACAAGGAATGACCCATTACACCAAAACCATTCCTTAAGGGGGCCCTACTTTCTTTTCATTCCATCTTGTAATGGAATCAAATTACATAAATCTCCACCATTAACTAACATATTAAATTAACTTCCTATCATTAATGGGGGCATTTTAGTCTATTTATCATGATTCCATTACGTCTTATCATACAAACCAAGCATGATTAATACTGGTAATAAATCATTACATTTCACTATTTATTTCATTACTTCGGTTATTCTATTCATTTGACATTTCATTCCGTCCTACCAAAAGAATCCTTAGTCTTTTAGCTTATTTCCTAATTTCATCACATATAAGCCTTTCTTCCTAATACCTCTACCTCTGACCTTACCATCCTTAGTGATTTCACTATCATGTTTAGAGAAAGTTACTCTACACTTATTATTACATATTTGTCATATACTTAACAAGTTAAATCTTGAGTTATCTACATGTTCTACATTATCTATTTTGAGAGAGTCATTCAAAATCGTACCTTTGCCAATGATGTTACCGTGAAGATTGCTACCAAAAATAACATTACCTCCATTGTATGCCTTGTAGCTTGAGAAGATCTTTTGGTTACCCGTCATATCTTTAGAGCATCCACTATTTTTTATCCACTCATCGGGTTCCAAGTCGACTCCAAGGCATATCTATTTATATAAGACAATAACTCAAACATTTGGTCCCCAATATCTCTTGGGTCTAAAGTTGTTAGTGCTAAACATCCCTTGCATTTGATGCAATTAATTGGGATGTGGGAATGGAAGACACATTTCCCATGACATGTAACTTTGACGTTGAAAATTGTTCTAAGTTACGGGAAAGCCATGAGGTTTATTTTGTCGACCAACGTTCCTTTTTTGTGATACTGACTTTGGACGAGGATAATTATTATTTACTCTTCTAGGTGGTGGAGTTTTTTTATCTAATATTAGGTTTTGAAAATCCAACTTCGGGTTTTGACGATGGCTTATAAAATTGTTTAACTTCATTATCACTAGCAATTGGAACTTTAACGTTGTTTACTATTATGTGTTTTGGTCTAGGACCCAAAATAGATTTTTTGAAAACACACACTTTTCTCAGATCCAGGAGTAATTGCTGGTGGCGGTCCCATAATTGCTTTGGGGGTCGCCTGTACACTATGGGGGGGCACCCATATTTATGAGACCTCCGTCAGAAGACGCCTTTTCTTGGGCTTTCACAAATTTTATTTCCTTAATTCCACTAGATGATGCTTCAAATGAATTAAACGCTAAACCTAATTTTTCTTCGGAGGGTTTTTGATTACTTAACATTTCATTTAGACAATGTGTACTCTTTTCAAATTTATTTAATCTAATGGCTTCCTCTTTGAGTTTTTCATTCTCAATTTTAAGCATATGACACTTTACACATTCGAGATCAACTCCGTTGTTTTTTCTCGAGTGTAGACACTTTTTCTTTTAGAATACCAAGTTCTTTTTCTAAACTATTTCTAGTGGCTTTTAATCTTTTGTTTTTAGTGATTATCTTTAAATTCATTTTGCACAGTTTATCATATTTATTATCTAAAACTAAATCATCTATTGATGAGTTTTCATCACTAAAGTAAGAGGATTCGAAACATACCTCACTTGATGCTTGAGCTACAAGACATGTTTCATCTTTGACCTTCTCATCATCTTCTTTACTGCTATCGCTCCAAGAACCTCCAATGAAGGCTCTTTGGTTCTTGTCTTTCGGTGATTTTGGACATTCTTCAATAAGATGATTTGGATCGCCGCATCTAAAGCATTTTCTATCACCTTTACCGTTGTTATCATCACAGCTTCTTTGGAACGTCTTTTTGTCATTCCGAGGTTGTCATACGAATCTACCTCTTCTCTTAAAGAACTTCTTAAAGTCTTTAACCGCCATGGCATATTCTTTATCTTCACTTCCAGAAGTCGAACACTCCTCATCACTAGATTCTTTCTTAGCCTTTAAAGCAAGATATTTTCTTTCTCCCTTAGCTTTGAACTATTTTATGAATCTATTCCTTGATGATCATCTCGATCAACTTTGAAGTTTCCCGATGAGTTCATCAAGTGATATTGATGTTAAGTCTTTTCGACTCCCTTTTTAATAGTCCGTGACTTTAGCTCTTCTATTTAGGATGTAGAGTCCTAAGAACCTTCCTAACATAATTTCTTGCTAAATAATCCCTCATCAATATCCCCGCACGCTTTTAGACCGCTAGTAATTATAGTATTTAATCTATAAAAAGCAAATATTATAGATTCGTCCTCAGAAATGGAACGAATGGTTTTATATTGTTGGTACGCAAAAGGTCGATCTTGTTATCTTTGACTTGGTTATTATCTTGATGAGTGATTAACAAAGTTTTCTCTAAATTTCTTTGTGTATTACACATGAAAATTCTTTCAGGTTCTTTTCTGGCAAAAGCTTATAGAATAACCATTTTAAGCATAAGTAATTTTTCACATGTTTCTTTTTAAGATCGTCCACTTGGTTTTATTTCAAAAGGGATAACCTCATCAAATTGGTTTTTGGATTTTGGTTTAATATGTTAAAATCAACGTTATAGTGATAACATGCAAAGTCAGATTCTTATGATTAACATATATCTCCGAATAATATTTATTCCAATAAATAAAAAACTCATCCACTTACAAAAAGTGATGGTGGTTTTGCATGGATAGCCCTTCTAGATATTTTGTCCATAATCCAAAGATCGATCCAAGCTTTAAAATACTAAAGTATTTTAACAAATCTAAAGTGACCTTGCCTTTTGGGTACCAATTAATGAAACTAGAAAGGGTGGAGATGAAAGAGTTTTTTGTTTTACGTTTTAAAGGTTTGCTTTCAAAATACTTAGATTCGAGTTGTATGTTCAACCAATCGACAATATGAATCAACAATGTAAATATCTAAACTAATACTAAATAATAATCACAACAATATAAAGAGATAAGAGAAGGAACAATCAAACCAAGACACACAGATTTATAGTGGTTCGGCTATGAAGCTCTTCTTCGCCCTACTCCACTCCTCGAGTATCCTACTCGAGATTTCACTAAGTCAACAAGCTCCCTTCAGGCGGAGAAAACCGTTTACACGTCTCTTACATTGTTTTCCGACACTAAGCTAAATGTCGAGTCCTAATCTTAGCTAGAACCAATCTAACACTTCACAAACACTATAGACTCACAAGATCTACACTATCAGATTTACACACAATCAGAGTCACATAATTACACAAGATAATTACAATATAGATTTGATCCTTAGAAGAAGAGAAAAGAGATTACTAAATAACAATTCGTTTCTTGACGAATACTAATGTTCTTCTCTTGCACTTGATAAAGAGGAGAAATGAGAAAAAGAGATTAGATCACTTGAAACAAGATCAAACAATGTTAGTGATTAAGAGATTTAGTAAGAGAAAGAAGGTTTTTAGAGAGAGAAAGAAGATTGAAAAAATTCATGCAAAGAGGTATATTTTCTGCCAGAAATAGTGCAGTATTTATAGCCAGCGAATCCAACGGTCGTCTGCAGGCGGTCCCGACGGTCCCAGATATATCTGGGGGCCGCCAGACCTATAAGGGGACCACCCAGTAGACTTCGCTCCTATTTTTGTCTTTTTGTAGGGAAGATTGTATCTGGTATGGAAACTTTCATTTTGGGGGGAAATTTTGAATTTCAAATTTAAGTTTTAAATAAAACTTTTCTTTTAATTAGAAAATATTTTGTATATTTATTTTTGTGAAAATACTTTTGTAAAAATGTGATGGTTAAGAAAAAATATTTTCTTGATCACTAATCATGCGTAATGATTTGTTTGTCCATACCTTAAGTGATTACTAATCTTAGAAATGAAATTTTACAATTAATAATTTGTAAACGTTTATTTTTATCATAAACGTTTTTAAATTTTGTTATTATCAAAACATTGAGATGTTGAAAAATATAAATAAGGTTTTTAGACATTATTTGTATTAACAAATAATATGATGATTGTTATTTTATAAGTGCGCACTCACTTATAAGTATTACTTATATGAGTCTAGTCACATTACTTTTCATAAGATGTATGACATACGCCAAACATCCTAATGGAGACAGTCATTTCAACAGTTTTTCAAACCGTAAATCATTCTTATTCTTTTGTGTATCCATGTAACTATGCTTTTAAACCAAGCATATGTAACCAGCAACATCCTAATGGAGACGGTCATTTCAACAGTTTTCCAAATTGTAAAGCATTCTTATTCTTTTGTGTATTCATGCAACTATGCTTTTAAACCAAGCATATATAACCATCAATGTTATCATAAGATGAAAACTTGCTTCTATAAAGATTAAGTATCATCTTAATTAAAACAAGCACTAGTGTATACAAACAACACTATGCCAAACTATCGTAAATTCTGAACACTTCTTTAATAATGTTTGGATATCACACAAACCCAAGGTTTGTTGATCATAATGATCTTACTATGATTACCACAATGTATATCCATAGTATCTTCATTATTAATTCTAAGAATGAATTCCTAATTTAAACATTAATTAATATGTTCCTTCTAATATCTTTCAATTAGATTCTAATGTTGTCAAATCATCTTACACTCATGCAAATGATACAACTAATCACACATACAATATGATGTCCATAATGAATCCTTTAGTGAGACTTAAGGTTTCCATTCATATGTTCAATCTCACCAAGTGAGATAAATCATTTGAGTTTCACTCAATGATATTTCATATTATACTCGGACTTAATTCACCACATATGTTTAACATATCAAACATATTATACCAAGGTTGCATGTTTCATTTCCTAAAATACTTACAAGAAACTCTATTTCAATCTAAAAGATAAAATTTTACTTAGAAAAATAAATTGTTTCTAATATGTTCAACAACATAATTGATTTTAGAAAAGTAAAAACAAATTTACTCCCACTAGCTTTCAGATGTACTAATGTGCTATCTTATTTATAATTAAAAAATAAATCCAACAAGTGACTTATTTAACAATTAAACTAAAGATTATGCTCATTAGATGCGTGCTCTTAATCCATACTTGGATTCTAACATTTTTGTATACTTGTAAAGATTATATTGGATTCATAAAAATATAATATGATTACATATCATCCTGGCTAGACAATCATTCAATAAAGAGTTCTTGAAATCCAATTTTGTCATATTTCCTTCCAAGGAAACAAGTATGACAATTTAATCATCTTTATATATATTTAAAGTTCATAAATGAGGAAGTTTTAATCATAGTCAATTACTTGAATATGAGTAAACACTTATGTCATTTGACGTGCAATAAATATCTATACAAAATATTATCCTTATGAGTCTTCTCTAAAAGGAAACTCATTCAAACCTCATCATCAAACCGATAGGTTAAAGATAAAACAAATCCCAAGAATATGATTATCTCCTTTTGGACATCATCTCTTCATTCATAGTCTTTGAGTCATTCATTAAATCTAAGATCTAATAATACATCTCCTATGGTTAGCAGGTTCATTGTGATCCTCTAACTCATAATCCTCACCAACGATATAAAACCATATCATGAGGAATTCTTATGGATCTATGAATGTGAGTAACATCATTCTAAGGTTTAATATTTTCATATTTAGCCTAAGTATTATGACATTCGCTAGTGCGGTTTAGATGGTTTATGTATCTTCTTCTTGAAGTAATTCAAGACCTACATTACTCCCACTCGCTCCTGGTACATTTGAGACTATTTTCAAATAACTCAGAATGACGAGCAATAGAAACTTTGTTCTCGTGTGGGTTGTAGAAATGTTATCCCATTGTTTCTTTTGGGTATCCAACAAAATACACTTAACAATTCTAGGCATTTATCAATAATAATATCCAAGAGATTTTTACCAAATTTAGAACTTCAATCAAGACACAATGAGATTCATCTCATTTTATCTTAATTAACCTTCTAGGTTTGAGTCTTATTGGGTATATCCATGACATACTCAAATATCTAACCTTGACTTCTTTAGGAGTTAAATAAGTTAAGGTCATCATAAATTACAACAATATATAGTTTGATTACCCTTGTTGGACATACCATAAAACTGTGGTATTCTAATAATATTGATCTTATACTTTATGGCTTTTCCTATTATACCAACTTAATTTAAAACATAATGGTATCAATAGTATTACTAAGCAAATTGCATCCTTTTTATAAGTCGACCAAGTCAACGACTTAATGTGTATGTTACTAACAAGTAGACATAAACATCCAAAATATTACTATTCGTTATAAGTCTTTGACCAAGTCAATAACTTCATGTACATGTCTTAATCTTGAAGACATAACAAGTTAACCTTTTACTTTACGTTACAAGTCTTTTCACAAGTAAAGGACTTAATGTACATGTCTTAACAAGAAGACATAACAATTTTCAAACTAAAGTAAAATGAGTGCCGACACATGGCCACAATAGTAATTTCAAGTTAATTTTGAACTCCATGTTTATGATTTCCTAGAAAACATAATCATGTAGCTTACCTTTTTATCTTGACATATTCTCTTAATAGGGCTACATACATTAAATGTGTAGGAGTCATAGTAGAGTAATAGTTTTCTTACTTTGCAGTTAAGAAACTATTAGTCATATTGTTCTAAGTTGTTCCTTGCACACGATAAAGATTTCTCCCACTTGTACAAGGTACAACTTCTTTGCATAAAAAAACCACACTAGATAGTTTGTTTGTATCAACAATATGATAGTGTTAAGCTCATAGCTAGTGTATATAGAACTTCATCTATTGATAAGGAATCGTGCATAACTATCAAAGATAACATTAAACAAAAGTGACATCTCAAAGGCAACAAGTTATCAAAGATAATATACGATGATTCTTACTAATAAGATGATCTCACTGAACGTAATTAATTATTTCAACCAAGCAAAATAAAGTAGATACTTATGAGTGAACTGCCTCATAACCCCATGCATTTGACAACATTTCCAATTTCGTCAATTTTTGTTTATAAAATGCGTTAGCACCACTTGATCTGACCAACAATGTGATTTTTTTCTTCACCATTGAAAGTAAATTGCAATTTATCTTCTATTTATTTGAATGTCTACTCATTATTGCTAATGTTCTTAGATATTCAAGGAAGTATGTTCAAGTTCTACCTATCTCATCTATTTCATTAACTTAAAAAATTGACATGTAGTTCCTCCTTTATTCGCGCTTTACACCAAAGGTGTGTAGCGTCTCTTACTGGTTTTATGGAAACAACTATAGACACGAGATCTCTAGTTATTTCCTTTTCCAGTATTGTGGTGACATTTCCATCTTCCAATCAAACCTTATAAATATGTCTTGTTTACAACAAGATATTTTTAATCTTGATAGCTATAGACACAGGTTCTCTAGTTATCCAAGTTTCTTATTTTGATTCAAAGATTTCAAAAACAAATAAAGATATTGAAGCAATCTTGAAAGAATAAGAAGTTCAATTTACATAACATGTAAGTTTGGTATGAGTTCGAATAGAATTTAGGATAATTATGTCATTCCTATTATAACTTTTTTCCATAAGTAAAAAAGTATAGGAAATAGTCTTTCTTTCCTAGGAAAAATATGACACATTTTGTCTCTAATAAGTAAGAACAAACTTTTTTTACGGTATCGTTGCATTAATACATTAAAAGAACTTGCAAAGTTCATTTTTAGTATTTTTGATAATTCATCCCTTAAAAATTAACTACCCATGTTTATATAAATAAACAATTAATTTTACAAGGGTCTAAGATCCAACTTGACGTTCTACCATTAATGCAGTTGATCTACTAAAAATGGTAAACTCAAAAGGTAATATGCGGGAGATAATTGCCAACATGTGCAACTCTTAGGGGGTGTTTATTTTTAACTTAATGTCCTGAATGGTAATAAAACTGGATGCAAACAAGAATTCTTGGTGTTTCTTTTTTGCTTATTGTAAACATAAATCCTGAATGTGATAAGGAGGTAAAAGTTGAGGCTTCCCCATCTAGGACATATTTTTACCTCAAAATTTTAATTATACCCCTTTTTCTTTTCATTGTCTTTTAATCTTTAAACCAAAAACACAAACATCATCTCTACTTGGGTCTCTTTTATTCATTAATCACATTGTCGGCCACCGTCGCTCGTCCATCATCACACCTCCACTACCTCGACCATAACGTTATTAGTGACCATGACTTTAGGAGATATACATTTTATTACTAGTATCATTCCAATCAAAAGTTCAAAACGACAAACAACTCTTTTGATGTTCCTATGCAAAAATAATTTTCAAACACAAATTTCATTTGCATTTATATACGAATATGATGGTAAGTTTACGCAATTTAATACAAGTATAATGTTTGCAATCTTTCAAGCGTTTTTTTTATGAAATAATGTTTTAGACAAGCTTCATATTTTTAAACAGGACAAACTTTCCCAAACATGACATACTTTCCAAACAGGACGACAGTCTCTCCAAACAGGAAATAAAAAGAAACAGCCCCTTAGCCTTTATGGGGCACAAGGCATCATAATCCAGAATTACAATGTCAAGTAGCATGTTTAACCCCATCTTATGCCTCGGGTCGAAGTTCTAAACAACCATACTCGATATAAGTCGTCCAATACAAAATCAGTAATTTTACAGTCTTAGGCCTGACCATACGATTGTTATATTACCTTGTTTGTAAAATTTACCTAAAACTGTTTTAGAGAAGAAATACAACTCAAGTGATTTCATACTTAGATTTCAAATGACTTAATTTTAGGGTATAAATATTTTGATAAAAATAAGGTAACCAAAATTATGTATAAGGAAGCATGCACATAACCTTATAACACTAGTAATTTTAAACCACATAACTTTTATAAAATTAAGGTTACCATGTTTATAATATTTCCAAATATAAGTAACATTACTACGGATAAGGTTAATCCCCATGAGATATAATCAAATCCTAGATAGATACCAAACAGGATTTATTACATCTTTAGTAATTATTACGACATACCATAAATATTGTT